>PVKA01000663.1:0-85220 GCA_004027165.1 Ctenomys sociabilis | reverse complement strand
TTCTTCTACACCATAAAACGTCTGGATCTTGCTTGGCACGGTGCTATTCCTGCAGTCTCAGCACTCAGGAGGCTGATGGAGGACACTCACCAGGAGTTTGAGGCTAGTTTGGGCTATATAGCCAGACCCTGCCTCAAAAAAACAAAACAAAGCAACAGTCCTGATTTCAAAGTTAATGTGAACAAACAGCACTTGTTTAGCCTAAATTTTAATTTTTATGATTACTAATTTTCCATTGAATTAACCCAGACACTGGGATTTGATTTTGTTTTTCTATTCCTTTTACATGTTTAAACATTTTTCTAGCCCTGAAGTCATTTCATTTTAGTTCTTTTTTTTTTTTTTTTTTTTTTTTCAGAACTAGGGATTGAACTCCTGCCCTTGTGCTTGCCAAGGAAGTGCTTATTCCTCTAAGCTATCTCCCTGGCCTCTACATCCTTAGTTCTTTTTACTTTTGAGCTGTGTATGTTCAGTTCAGGCTGGATTCAAATTTGCAATCTGTGCCAGTCACTGTTTACTGGAAAACATCTAGCGCAAGGTATACAAATATATAAGCATTTACAAGGTTGGCTTCTAGTGGCCTCTCACAGAACTGGGGTGGAGGATAGCAAAGAGACTGCTTGTAACTGGAGATCTGAAGGATGTGGTGAAGGCTTGGCGCTTACTGTAGTACACATGCGAGTCCCTATCCAAAGGGTCTGAGGGGGAAGGCCACAGAGGTCATGTCCAAAGTGGAGGTGGAGACTGGAGCTCCTGCAAAGGAACAGAAGCCAGCCTTTCTGCCTCCTTTCCCTTTTATTCCACTCAGGCAGTGAGTTTATTCGTCAGTGTCCTTCACACCTGGGGTGGGTCTTCTTCAGCTAGTCCCTTCAGCCACACCAAGAACTGTGCTAATCCAGTTTAGTGAGGTGTTTCTTACTCAGATTAATCCACTTAACTTTCACGGTATCTCTTGCCTCAGCCTCCAGCCCACCTGGAATTATAGACCTGCACCACTATTTCTCTTTATCTTCATTTTTGCCTGTTTCTTTTCATATGGAAATATATATATATATATATGTTTATGTATATTTTTTAAAAAAACCAATGTTCTCCTTTTCAAAGTTCAACATAAAGTTCCCAATAAGTACAATCTTTCCTTCCGCATTTAAAATAGGATTTGACTAATATGCCAAATATTTATATAGCTGCCTTTTTCTGTAATAAACAGGTGATAAGTTCAGCTTATATTTTTGAGTTATAGCTTTGGAAGTTTTTGAATATCCAAATAGTATTTTGTTATTTCAGAGTGGTTTATAAAACAGAAATCTTTACAAAGATGATGAGTCTTTTCCTCTGTGAAACCCTTAGTGACTTTGTTTATATATATAAAATATATAAATATATATATATATATATATATATATATATATATATATATATATATATATGTGTATATTAGCTACAGGGGCATGTATTGTGATATTTAGCAGTTGCCTTGTGAGAAAAATATTCTGTGATAAAGCTTGAATAGAATGGGGTGTGGCAGAGAATTAGGTTTCTTTTTTTCCATATTTAGTTCCTATGATTTATGTTACCATCACTCTTACTGAATCAGGACTTTTTTTTTTAATGCGGGATCAAATACAGACAAAGAATACATAATTTAGGGAATTGATATTTACTGCAAATTTTCAGACTCTTTGTAGTAGTTCATTTCATGTATAATTTTTTCCTTAGAGTTAAATAATCAGATTTAAGATCTTATAGTTTTCAACTGGAGAGATAGGTCTATGGCATAAGTGCCTATCTGGTAAGCACAGGACCTGGGTGTGATCCCTGGCACTACGTGCTGTGCTGGCCCTGGAACTCTAAGGTGTTCAGGGCTGGCCACTGAAACTGGTCGTGGTGGAGCACACTTGTAATCCCAGCACTGGGGAGGCTGAGACAGGGGGATTACTATGAGTCAGGGCAACATCAAACAAATAAGTAAATTTTACAAAAGTATCTTATAGTGCCAGCCAAATGGCTCAGCAGATCAAAGTGCCTACAAGCAGGCGCAGGCACTGAGGGTTCAATCCCCATGCCTGCCATGCCAGCCCCATGCCAAGGGCACACTGAGACAGCAATTGAGTCTGGGTGTGGTGTCACACGCCTGTAATCCCAGCTCTTGGGAGGCTGTAAACAAGAAAATCACTGTGGAGTCTGATCTAGTAGTGAGACCCTAAACACCCTGTAGACTTTTCCTTAAAAATACAAAAAAAAAATTTTTTAAAAAAAGGTCTCATAATTCTCATTTCTTCTTCATAATTAGCTTTTTGAACATCAAAAAGATGTAAAGCTTAAAAATGTCCTAGATAATTTGAAATTACATTTAAAATGTTTTCCAAATTAAGCTTAGATATAGTCTATATCTACAGCTTAAAATGAAAATTTGATCTAATTTGTATTTCTGTGGTAATTACATAGATCACTCAAATAATTTTAGATTGAAATGCAATTTTATGCATAAATATTGTATTTTACAAACATCAGAAACATCACAGTGTCCTTGGTAAGCAACAGTTAGCAAAAACATATGGCTGATTTTACTAAGGGCTGCGGCATGACATATTCAAGCAATCAGCAGGCAATGGCGAAGGCTTATTTTTATATTCAGAAAACCCTTCAGTTTTCCATGATTATAAAGGGAAAAACATTAGCAAAGTAATGTCTTTTGCATTCCTTCATGAGACCTCTTTGCTTAATGGAAATCTTAGCAAATATGCTCTTTTCCCTTTTGTTAATAATGGTCTGGCTGCATAATAGAAACGTAGCGAGCATCTAATGTAACTCAAAACTGCCAATAATAATGCCAATTAGGACAGAAAGGATTGCTACATTTCCATTTATTTCAAAGACTGTCTTTATATTTTGTTGCTCTACTGTAAATATTGTGATTAAAAATTTTCCATGCTATGCCTGCACTATCATATTTTTAAGAACTTAAAATTTTGCAGGATAAGAAATTGAAACATGTAAAGATATAAAATGTAAAAATAAATCAAGATTACACTCCTAACATTTTACGGAGTAGGCAAAATGGTAACATTGATTTGCATGTAGTACATGTGCTATGATATTGGTTATTTGTCTTCTCAGTGTAGCCAGACTGTGCCACTTGCTCTCTGAGTGGCCCTGAGCAATGAACATAATCTGTAGGTCTCAAATCCTTACCTATGAAATGAGATGAGATATAAGCTTAATCAGTAGAATAAATTACACATGTAGAACCTTCCAGCAGGATATCTCATACTTACTTGTATATATACATCCTAGCTAACCTCCAACACATCATCCTGTTTTCTTCAGAGAGTTTGTGTGTGTGTGTGTGTGTGTATGCACGCGCACATGTGCCTGTGTATTCTCAGCACTCCGGGAGCCTGAGGCACAAGGATTCTAAGTTTGAGCTCATGTTGGGCAACTTAGCAACCTGAAAAGATCTTGTCTGAAAAGAAATAAAAGGGGTAGTGGGTACAGTTCAGTGATAAAGTGCTTGTTCAGAGTGCCTACAAGCAGGCACAGGCACTGAGGGTTCAATCTCCATGCCTGCCATATTCAGTGCCCAGTACCAGTGCATACATACACACACACACACACACAATCAGAGGAAAAGAGGTTGTTGAGAATCATCATTTGGATGGCTGTTGGATTCCCGGGAACAGACTGGGTTGTATCAGGGTATGTATATGTTTGGCATAAGGGAACAAACACTTTTGTAGGCTGTAGCGAGTTTTTTGTGACAATCAGATGTTTGTTGAGGTTGTTGCAAGTTTATAAAACTAAAATGATTTAATGTATTTTTAGGTCATCTTGGTTTTCATTACCATGAATCCAAATTTTATCTTAGTGTTCCTGAACCTGAAAGTAAAATAGGTATCATACAATTTTTCATTTGTTTTTGGTGTATAATTGGAGCTTGATAAATACCTGTCTGCGGCCCTGATTATTCTTAATCCTAAGTTTTATTAGGTCCATGTGTGTTTATATCATATAGATTAGCTCTATTGTTCATTGTTACATAAAATCCAGCTTAGATAAAAACTTAGATTTATACAAAGATGGGCAACAATGCTTTAGTCAGTTAATCTTGCTTTGGGAAGCAGGGATAGTTTTACTGAGAGCTTGTCCATCAAAGTAATAACTCTGCAGAAAGAGAATTTTGGCAACTTCAGCCTCAGAAGGCAGGCACCAGTGTGACCACCAATGTGTGCTTTAGAGGCTTCATGATTCTTAGTATAATCATTTAACTGATGTGATTAACTTTATTATTATTATTATTATTATTATTATTATTATTATTATTATTATTATGTATTTTAGGGAAATATCTACAGAGTGTTTGGGGTCTTGCTACTAGATTGGACTTGTAGTGATCCGCCTGTTTACAGCCTCCCCATTCTGGGATTACAGGTGTGTGCCACCACTCCCAATCTCAATTGCCATCTCAGCATGCCCTGGGGTGAGGATAGGGGGCCAGCACAGCAGACCCAGGGATCTAAGTGATTAAGCTTAAAAGCCAAGTGAATTACAAAAATTCCCACCAGTAAGCATTTGAACCAAGAATTTTCTGACTCCAGAGACAGGAGGATTTTCATTATGTACGTCTGACTCCAGTAAATATTCATCTCTTCAACTTTCTTAATTATTACAATATGAATAGGTGTACTGAACATTAAATGAAAAGGAAAAATGAAGTTCACTACTGTAGCTAAAATAACAAAAAGAAGAATCTACCTCTGTGAGATGCAGGTATTATAGTTGTTACTTTATCTATTGTGAAATTGTTAAGATAAACATCTGGTTTAGAATTTTGGGTTATGTGGCATACCCAAAATTTGCCTTAGCGAGTCATGCAAAAGAATGGTGAAAAGGCTCCTGAGGGAATATTCATCCTAGTGAGAATCTCGGTTTAAAAACCATAACTGTGACAAGAATTTTTCTATTGACAAACAACCCTTTATCATAGTATGAAAATGCCCATGAGAAAAATAAAAGTGCCAGGAAAAGAAATAATATAATTTCTAAGAAATTTATGTAAGATCATGCGTATGCAGCTGCAGAAAAAATAATAGGACATCAAAAAAATTAACCATTTTATAGCAAAGTACTTGAAAAAAATATTAAAGCAACAACAACATGTAAAATCATCAAGATGAAATTAAGCAAAAGTTCAGCAGAATTAGGTACAAGATACAGAATGGAAAATCACCAAGAGAGTCAACTAATATCACCAAAAGCTGGAAGGAAATACTAGGTCTTATGAAGAAATGAACAATGTTGTAATTTAGCTCAGTGCATTGAGCTTACCAGTATTTAACACCATCATGCCGAGGTACTTGAATTTTTATTTCTTTTCTCCATGCTTTGAAGCTGTGAGAACCGTAAGGCAAATGCTTGTATAGCCAGTTTGGTTAATCAGCCAATTCTAAGTCCAGTCAACTTTGAAGGAAAGTCATTTGAAGAAGATTATTATACCCAGTTGGAAATAACTGTTTGGCGGGGCTAAAAGCTGCACATCTGTCTGCATGTGTGCTAGAAGGCTGACCAGCAACCTCATTTCCTAGGTATTATTTTTTTCAGTTAACTATAGTAATTGAAATTGATGATGATTGAATTCTAACTGAGACCCGTCTATGCCCTCAGCATAATGGCACATTTCCTCCTGCTTTCCTGTGAGGATGTGGAACAACTTGAAGCTTTTCCCCAGGTTTAAAGCAGTTACTTTCTTATGCCTTGCCTTCCCCAGCCCCTCATGCAATGGCCTTGCAAATACAGTCCTCCTTCTCAGAACTAAAGATCTATAATTCCCTCTGGTAGATTCCAAAGAAAGAACTACTTGAAAAAGCTGATTGGCTATCTTCTATCATGAAAGCCTTATGAATTTTATGTCCTCTCTGAGTTGAACATTTTCCAAATCCCACATTCCCGCATGCTGTGTGATACTTCCAGCTGTGTGACACTTCTTGAAGAGTCTGATGTCAGCTTCCTCTTATCCCAGTATTGCCTCTTTGAAAGAGATAGATCCTTTCAGAACTGTCTGTATTTCTATTAGTGAGAAAACTTCTATTTTGATTCCACAGTATCAATGGAAAATTAATCACAATTTTCCATTTTTGTATATATCTAGTGAGGGACTAGGTTTTCTGCTTGTTTATTTTGCCTTTTCTCTGAGTATGATATCTAGAACATGGTGTTACTATTAACCCAGATTAGAATATGATTAATCTATATAGGACAATGAAATATGAATGATTCTACCTTGATTGCCTTGAAGGTCTGGAAAATTCATCATGAATAAAGAGTTCCTTTGGCCTTGTTTTGCTCTTAGAATACCAAGGTGTGACCTGGAAAACTTCTTGTATATAATAAAGAGATATAACTACTTGTCATTTGGAAGCTGTAAGAAGGGATGGGAAGAGCAGAGTTTTAAGAGTTTTGGGGAAAACTTCATGGGATAAAAATGGGTGGAGATACTGTTAAAGGGGGAAAAATGTTGTTTGAGATTATAGGTCTGCTGGAGAGAAGGATGGCATGAAAGCCTACCTACTATTGGCCAGAGATGAGTCTTGAAGCTTGTTCCTGGCCTGGCCTGATGCCAAATGCCTTGAAAGGCAAAAAACACATTTCCTAAATGCTGACAAAGGGCTTGGAAGTATGAGACACACAAATAGTGAAAGGACAGATTAATGGAAAGCTACTTGGATTCTAGGCTTAGAGGTGTGTTTGTAAAGGGCTCGATAATAATTTTTAAACTGTGCAGAATATAATTTGTGTATCATTTCAAGAATTCAGCTCCACTTTCATAGCATGAAGGCAATTATAGCTATTATCTGAATGAATGGGCAACAGCATAGATTGAGTCTCTTTCTTCTTCCTTTGTTCCTTCCTTCCTTTTTTAATTCTTTTTTCTAAATACATGTTTGTAGTACATAAAAGTTATATTCATTTTGGGGAACATACATGTATATAATGTATCTTTTTCTTAATTATTTATTTATTTATTTATTTATTTATTTATTTATTTATTTATTTATTTGGTGGAACCAGGGATTGAACTCGGTCCCTTTCGCTTGCCAGGCACACTTATTCTACTGAGCTATTTCCCAGGCCCCTATGTAACATAAATTAATGATTTTCAATCCACTTACCCCATTAAAAAAATTGTCTTAGTGTTTCTTACCATCTCTATTTTACTCTTTGTATTTATTTCTTTGTAGTTTTCTCATGCAAGAGAAAACGATATGACATTTTAACTCTCTGGGTCTGACTTTATTTACATTTATGGTCTTCCATTCTGTATATTTTTGTAAAAGAGATGATTTATTTCTTCATGGTTGAATATAACACAATTGTGCATACAAACAGCATTGTTTCATCCATGTGTCTAGATGGGCAGCTATGCTATTTACAGAATTTGCTATTGTGAAGTGGCCTGCTATAAACATGTATGTACATGTATCAATATAGTTTCATATATTTATCTTTTTTTTTTGCGAATATACCAAGGAAAGGTACAGCTGGGTGAAGTGAAGTTTTTAGTTTTAGCTTCTTGAGGAGTCTTCTCACTGATCTGTACAGTGAATGTGCTAGCTTACGTTACTTTCAGCAATGGATAAATGTTACTTTTCCTCTACATCCTCATGGCTTTTGTTGCTTTTTAATATTCTTGAATGTAGCCATTCTGATTGGTATAAGACTGAATCTCAGAGCTCCTTTGATTTGCATTTCCCTAATGGTCAAAGATGATAAATATTTACTGTCATGCATTTCTTTTGAGAAATGTTTTTGTAGTTCATTTGCTCATTTTTGAATGGGTCATTTGGGGGTTAGTATTTAGAGTTCTTTGTGTGTTTCATGTAGTAGTCTATAACACAAGAGTAGCTAGCAGATTTCGTTTTCATTTCTATAGGTTGTGGTTTCGCTGTCTTGATTGTTCTGTTTGTTATTCAGCAGCTTTTTAATTTAACATAATCTCATCTGTTGATTATTTTTATGATATCCTGTGCTATTGGACTTCTGTTCAGGAATTCTTTGCCTATGCCATGGTGCTTCAAGTCTTTCCCCTCTGTTATCCTACGGTAGTTTCAAAGTATCTGTTTTTATTTTCAGGCCTTTGATCCTAGAAATAGTACAGGATAAGAGGTATAGATCCAGTTTAATCATCTACAAGAAGATAACCAGCTTTTCTAGCACCATTTCTTAGAAAGACTAGCTTTTCTCTAATGTATGTTTTTGGACCTTTGATAAAAATCAGATGGCTGGAGGTGCGTGGGGTTTTTCTTTGTGTCTTCTGTTCTATTCCACTAGTCTACAAGTTTATTTCTGTGCTGGTACCCTGCTGTGGTGGTAGCTTTGTAGTAAAACTTGAAATTCAGAAATGTGGAGCCACCCACTTCCATCTCTTTGCTCTAGAAGACTTTGGCTACTTTTGGTCTCTTCTGGTTTCATATAAATTTTAGAATTGTTTATTTCTATTCCTGTGAGGAACGTTGTTTGTATTTGAATAGAGTTTGCATTAAAACTACAGCTAGGATTAAAAATGTTACTTATACCCATCCAGGAATAGGAGATGTCCTTCCGTTTTCTGAAGAATATTCCAGTCTCTTTCTTCAGAATCCTATAGTTTCAATGTGGAGATCTTGCAGCACTTTGGGCTGATGGATTCCTAGGTATTTTAAGCTATAGTGAATGGAATTGTTTTCCTAATTTCTTTCTCAGTGGGTTCATTATTGGTGTACAGGAGTTCTATTGATTATTGTGTGTTGATTTTATATCCTGCCACTTTGGTGAATTTATCAGCTCCAAGTGTATTCCAGTGGAGTTTTCAGAGTGTTCTATTTACAGGATCATATTATTTGAAAATAAGATTATTTGATTTACTTTTTCCTACACTGATTCCTTTAATATATTTTTCTTGCCAGATTTCTCTGGCCAGTGAACAAGTGTGGTGAGAGTGAACACCCTTGTTTTCCTGAGTTAAAAGAAATTGTTTCAATTTCCCCCATTCACTCTGATGTGGGTAGATTTGTCATGTATGATGTTTTTATCAGTTTGAGTGAAAGATCCTTGTATAAGTATTTTCATTAGAGTTTTTAATGCAAAGGGATGCTGGAATTTATCAAATGTTTCTTCTGCATCTGTATTGACATGATATGTAATGTTTTTAAATTTAATTAATTAATTATTTTTGTGATAGGGTCATGCTATACAGTTCAGGCTGCCTGGAGCTCACTTTGTAGCTCTGGCTGGTCTTGAATTCACAGTGTTCTTTTTGCCTGAGCCTCCTGAGAGTTGGGATTACAGGTTTATAACCTATGTCTGGTTTGAGCATATGACTTTGATCCTTTTTTAAAAAAATATTTTATTTCACTGAGAGACAAATATCAAAACTGATTAATAGGACAATTTCAATAATTAATACTTCTTACATTGGTATCTTCCTAGTGGTTATCCATAGTACAAGAAGCAGATAGGGTCTCCTGTCCAAACACTATTAGTACAAATCTTTCTTCTCATAGAATTAAGCAAAAGTAGCTGCATATCTATCCTAACCTGTGTATACAAACATGAAATGGTCCTTCCTTTGTATCCCCTTTTTTGTTTAGTCCTGTCAGAGAGGAGTATTCTATTGGCATTCACTTATTATAGGTGCTTGAATTCAACAAAACACTCCAATATAGTCCAGCAGTCCACAATAGTAGTGGGTTATCCACAGAAGTTGTTGACTTGAGCCTTTTACACCTCAAAATATTAGTATGGCTTTACGTTATATACCTTGTTTCTATACTTTTCTGCTAGATGGTTAAGACCAAGATAAAACAATACTATATAACAAGAAATGTAACTTTTATATCTGATAAGGTCAGTCAAATCCCCTCGGGATTTATCCTGTAACCCTGTACTGCACTCCTTTGCCAGTGTCAGTCATGTGTATGAGTCATGGCCATTGCTTGACTAATTTGTTCTCTGTGAAAGCCTGAGAGAATGTTTTCTCTTCATGTTGATCCTTTTTTTTTAAATGATTGATTTATATATTCTGAACCATCTTTACATTCCTGGGATGAAACCAACTGGTCTATGTTGGGTGGTTCTTTTAATGCTTATTTGAATTCTCTTTACAAGTATTTTATTGAGTTTTTTTTTTTTTTTTTGCATTTATGTTAACCAAAGCTTACAGTATATAATTTTCTTTTTCTGATTTCTTTATTTTTGTTGTTGTTTTTTGGTGAAAATGGGGATTGAACTCAGGCTCTTGCACTTGACAGGGAAGCACTTTTTTCTACTGAGCTGTCTCCCTGGTCCCCCATTTCTACTTTTGATTTAATGGTAATATCAATATTATTTCTTTTCCTAAATTTGTGGCAGAATACAATGGTGAATCTATAAGTTGTGGGCTTTTCTTGATTGTACAGTATTTTTACCAAAATTTGTTTATTATTAGTCTATTCTGCAATTATTTCTTCTGGATTTAGCTTTGATATATATATACCTAGGGTTTTATCCATTCCTTCCGGGTTTTCCAATTTATTAAAATGTAAGTTTTCAAAATAGATTTTAGTAATTCTGTGGATTTCAGTGATGCCATAATTTCACCATTTTCATTTCTAATTTTATTGATGTACATTTGGTAACAGAATTAGTAATTTTATTTATTCTTTTAAGAATCAAGTCAATTATTTATCAATCTTTTAAATTGCTTTTCTCTGGCAGTCAATTATAGCTATAAACTTCTCTTTTCAAACTACTTTAATTGTGCTCCATAGACAGATATATTTTCATTGTCATATGATTCTAGGAATTTTTAAATTTCTTCCTAATTTCCTCTGCAATCCATTTATTGCCCAAGAATGTATTATTCAATCTGTATGTGTTCATATAGATTGTGTGGGCTTTCTTTTTCTGCTGTAGATTTTTAGTTTCATTCTGTTGTCACCGGATGGGTTGCATAGGATTATTTCTGTGTGTAGACATGCTGTAAGGCCTGAAATATGGTCTATTTTGGAAGAAGTTCTGTGGAAAAGCGTGTACACTCTGGTATTATTGCATGAAACATTATAGATATCTGTTAAAATAATTTTACTTACAAAACGAAGTGGTAGACAAATTTGGCCTAAGGATGCTAATTCTTGCTTCCTGACGAGACTGCCTTCTCTACGTATCTATGAAGCAGCTTGTTTACTGTCTTGTGCTAGTTAGGCATAGCCTTGTAGCAGTGCGTATACAATTACTGCATCTCCTGATCATCAAAGCAGTAACAGAAGGTAATTTTCTAGTTTGACGCCTAATATGCACAATAGAATTGGGCATCAATACGTGGGATTATACTGCTCCTTTTGCATTACATTTCTCCTTTTTAAAACTTTTGTCAGTGTGTAGAATGCATCACATAGTGATTATTTTGAGAGACTGGCTGATTCCTGTTTTTAAATATCCAAAGTAGGAAAGAAGCCTTTGAGAAAAGACACCATAATAAAGGAATTGTGTCCGTAAGGAAAAAAGAAAGCGAATAATATCCTAGCATTTCACTTTTTCTTCTCATGAATCAAACCGATCAAGTGTGGATAAATGTAAAAGGAAGTGTCTCTAAACAGAAAACAACTCAGAAGTAAATAATTCAATTCCAAAATTCATAAAAATATATATACTATTATATAGAACAGCACTAGAAAAATCCTTGATTGATAGAAAGCAGAAATATTAAATAACCACATGAACTATGTTGTTTTCTGAATATTTCTTAAGGCAAATTAGTGGATATATGCTTTTGAATTTTAATCTGTAATCACTTTTGTTCATCCCTGTAGTCTGAGACAAGAAGAAATGGAAAGTGAGAAGAATTAATTTTAATTAAATGGAAATGTGTTTTTAAAAGCATTTTAAAGATCATCATTTTTATCTGTGAAAGCTACTTTGTATCTGAATAAGAAAGAGCTTTTGAATCAGTGCTATATTTGCAAGATTTCAGACAAAAACCAATACTTCTATTTTTCTTGATTTCTTATTGTAGAAATACGATTCCTACCTGAAAACATTTGCATAATATTAAATGTGATTTATCTACCTTCAACTAAAATTCCATTCATTTTTAAATTATTTCTTTTTCCTAAGAAAGATTGTTTCAAAGAAAAGTGTGGATGGCAGTTAACTTGTATTCAACAAGTATGCTTGTTGCACTAATAATTTTTAGAAATATTTTAGGCTTATAATAAATAACATATTCAATAAAATGTTTTATCTTTAAGCCTTTGCTGTATGAAAATATAATTTTTAAAATACTGCTCATAAAAATTATTCAGGTGTCTGAATTAGAACAGAAACTGTTTTTAAGAAAATATCTCATGGTGAACGCTGGATTCTAGTTTCCTTTTAAAGGTCAAAAAGATTCAGATTCACAAAATCCCTTCAATTTATATGCAAAGCGCAACCATAATTGCATTTTGATAGAAGACCATCCAGTGTGTTACTGAGTAAGAATTTCAAATTTTGGAATCGTAGTCTATCTTGCTTATTAAAAATCTGTACTTTTTATATGAAAAGAAAATAATCTTCTTACTCCACGTGATTAATGGAACTAACAGATTCTTCCTTCACTTCTCTCAGTCCAACAAGTCCTTCCGGTCTCTTTCCTGAACTGAGAGTGCTTTTCTGTGCACCTTGTATGAAAGCCTCTCACCTTGTTACCTTCTTGTCTTCTACTTTGTCAGCTGAGTCCTGCAGGCCCTCACCACTACTCTATCCCATCTGCTTATTTGCAGTTGCCTTACTTCTGCTGCATGCATGCCTTATTTTATTGGGAACAAGGGAATCTTCCTTTTGAACTTTTTCTCCCATGCCATCCCTTCCCCACATTTTGCCAGCCCAGAAACTGACCACATATCCCGGCAGTTCCTCTTCTGTGCAGGCTGCTTCTCCACCTGATCCTCTCTGAACCAAGAGGAAGACCTGGAATAGTCCTTGATTGCCACTGTCTCACTCCCTTCTCTAGTAACTTGAAGGATTTTGCGCAGTATCTTTATCAGCTGTTTTATTTATAGGATTGGCATTCATGTTGATCTATGTATTATTTACACCACTAAAGACACATTGATATCTGACTCAGGGCAGTCTCAGCCAGTATGAACTTGCTATCACTATTATCACACTCTCAGGCTAGCACATTAATTTCAAAGATTTCTAGCTCATTATTGTTTTCATGACATATCTTACTCCAGATTCTATAAGGAAGTTCTCATGTGTAACTTTCCCTGAGTCCTTCTGTCATTCTCATATGCCCTCTACATCTTATTAATTCTAATTCATCTGGTTAAATGTTCAGTTTATACTCCAGGGTCAGCCATTTCAGAAGCATGTGTGCAACCACTTTGGAACCCACAGTCCTTTTGATCTATTGTCTCTTTGTCTTACCAGTTTCCTTTTATCTTTTCATAATCCCAGTTATTCTCCTGTGACTTCCTCTTTCATAATGGGCCAAAAAATTTAATTGACAGACTGCAAACTCAAACAAGTGCTGCCTGACTGACTCTACATACAGCAGATGCTTGTCCTTTTCACTGTAGTTGAGTATTAGCCACTTTCATCATTTCTAGTTGATTTTCTATAAAATATCTATTCAAGTTGACATTCTAGGAAATATCTCATGGTTTACTACATTTGTGTTTTATGCATCTTGATGTCTGTAGTGACTTTCCACAACCTTTAAGACTTAGCTTAGGTTCCTTGCGGTTCCCCCAATCCAAGGCCTAAGAGGCAGCCGCGGTGCCCACCCCAGTGGCGTGGTTCCGAAGCCCCGCTTCCACCTGGACTGGCCACAGTGTGTGGCTTCGTGGCTCACTCAGCCAGCTCGGAAGGCCCGCAGGCACAAGGCCGGGCTGGCTCAGCACCCTCCTCCCCAGGAAGCCCTCGGCCCCAAGAAGGGAGACAGCTCTGCTGGGAGCTGGAGGTGGCCGCCCAGCCGACAGAGCCTGCGGTGCCCATTGGGAACGTCTCCAAGAAGGAGAAGGCCGGGGTCACCGCGGAGGGAGGAAAGAACTTTGGGGCACCCCCGGCCTGTGCATGGCCCGCGCCGACGCCCGGCTCTTTGGCATCCTGGCAAAGAGAGCCAAGGGAGGTGCAGGGCAGGGTGCTGGGAAGGAAAGATTGAGCACGTTGGGATCTTGGAATAAATGCTCAGAAAAGCTAAAAAAAAGGGAAAGACTTAACTTAAATACCATTTTCTTCTTTGTGGACTCTCGCCATTCCATCTCTTTTGTCTTCTGTCTCTGTCTCTGTCACTGTCACTGCCACTGTCTCTGTCTCTGTCTCTGTGTTTCTCTGTCTTTGTCTCTGTGTCTATCTCTGTCTCTGTCTCTCTCTCTTTCACATTACCCAGGTTATATTTGAACTGTAATCTCCTGCCTCAGTCTGTTATAGCGCTAGAATTATAGGCATATGACACCACACTTGACTTCCCATCAGCTTTAATGAATAGAAATATTTATCTTTAATCATCTTGTACCTCATACCTAATTTGTTGTGTATCTGTTTAAGCAGAATAAATTTTTGCTGAATCAAATTCAATGGAGTATTGTTGTTAAATTTAAGGTTATGTGTCTGATAGAGGCTTCAATTTTGTCAATTAATCATGTGAACTTAGTATTTTTTTAGTTATATGGTTCTTCAGTTTTAATTAAAAGGAATGAATTTAATGTATATAAACTAGAACTATACCAAATCCTGTCAAAATAAATAGATTTAAAAGTGGCATTTGTTATTTAGTGATAATTTTCTTTGTACCCAAAGATCCTTAGTAGCATGAGATAGTGACTTTGTAAAAGAGTTTATAACATCAAATAATCAAGCTTTTTCTTATAAGTCACTATTTTTGAACAAGCTTCAAGAAATGGTAACAGGTTATTTTTATCAGCATATCTTTGTAAGGGTAATTTTATTCAAATTAACCATAAGTTTTAACATTGCCCTTAAAATCCTAAAATTTCAAGGACAATTGGATTGTGTCAAACATTTCTTTTCATAACCAATATATTGCATGATTTTGTTAGTATTTGTGTGGGAAAAAATTTAAAAGTGCTATGCATAGTTGCAGTCACAGTTTCCATTGCTTGTGACTGTGCTACATTGAATGGGGACATTTTCTGTTTACCTGCTTCCAGCACATATAAGAAATATATTTTCCCTAAACTGTTCCCTAAAACCAGCTTCTCTAAATTCTGATTTCTCTTTGCAATGACAGGACCAAAGTCAGAATCAGAATTTTTGAGACCTGGAGGGAAAATGTTCACAAATAACTTCTCATATTTAAAAATATATTCTTTAAAATAGTTGTGGATCTTCATTCAAATCCTAATGAGGACTGTATAAGTTTGATCTCTTCCTAGTGCTTTGAAATAATCTAACCAATAATTCTCAGTGTCCAGATTTTTGCTCTTTGGGTAACATTTATTTTGAAAGAGGTTTATTAGGTAATTCTGCATTTGCTTTCTTGATCATTCAGATGGTAGTTCTCTCAGAATTATATGACAAATAGTTTAAACAGATACTGGAAAACTGTAATTGCACTACTTACTCAGGTTAGTTGCTGGGTTACTTAACTCATTAAGATCTTTTTTTTACATGTGTAGAAATATAATTCTAGAGATTTGTATGCTTGCCAAGGTCATGAGAAGTAATTTAGCTACTATACAGTTAACTTCTGACATCACTGTGGTACTTCTCATGGATAGGTTTTCTTATAGGGCAGTAACATCATCTTGAACACATCTGTTGATGACATCACATTCTTTGGACTCCATTGTCATTTTTTAAAATATATATCATTGGGAAGTCCTTAAATCCTTAAATTGACATTTAATTAAATGACATTAATGCCAGATGTGTTTAAATCAGCTGTAAATTTATGAATTGATCAGCTTATGGTATAGTTTCCAAATCTTTATTTTGTCATTCTACTTTTTAAAAGTCTTTTATTTGGTTATGTTTTGTGTTTTTTTTTTTTTTTTTTTTTTTTTTTTTTTTTTTTTTTTTTTTTTTTTTTTTTTTTTTTTTTTTTTTTTTTTTGTAACAGTGTTTCTGTGTACTTCATCCTGGCCTTGAACTCACTGTGTAGCCCAGGCTGGCCTTGAACTTGTGGTAGTCCTCGTGTCAGCCTCCATAGAGCTAGAAATGAGTGTAGCCAGGTGGTCTGTGCTTTGCTCATCCTAATTATTTTTTTTTACAGTTTCCTGTATATATCTAAATATACATTTTCTCCTTCTTTCATTTCTCCTTTTCCTCATTCCAGTTTTTCCTTCCCACAGAAAAAAGTCTTTCCCTCTCACAGTATCTCTTGTAGATACTTTTAGATTTTAATTATTCTTTCAGGTTTTTACACTAGCAAGGTAATACGATGTTTACAGTTGTGGATCTGATTTATTTAATTTATCAATAGAGTCTCTAACTGCATCCATTTATCTACAAAAGCTGTGAATTTATCTTTTTTCAGTATTCTTTAAAAATTAAAAATAAAAAAAATAACATTTTTTGCCAGTGTCCTGTTTCTTAAGAGTGGGCCCCGTTTTCTGACATGAAGTGTGGTCTTGCTAGAAGGGGAGCCTTACTATACCTGTTACACTTCAGGCTTGAATCAACATTAAGGTTGCCCGATTAAGCTCAGGCCAATCGAACTTATCACCTTCAGAAGCATACACGGCTTCTTTCCAAACGTGAAGTTCAAAGACTACCTAACATTCTTTATGCTGCTATTTTTATATGTTACATAGGTTTTCCTGAAATTTCTTAGGAATACGAATACTGATCTACATATCTGTGAAGTCCACATTATATATTTTATGTTGTTAAGATAATTTTTATTGGAGCTATTCACATATGTGAGCCCCAAAATAAATTGATAGATGTATTCTCAAGCCTGTTTCAGCCTGAGATCTGAAGTATTTTATGGGCATGGAATGGAATATCTTCCACATTTGGTCAATCATGCATGCACAAACTAGTCCTTTTCTCTAACTTTCATCAAAAAGAAATGAATAAGCACTAAAGTAATTGTGGAGGAGCTAGTTCATTTCCCTGGATCATAGCTTATTTGTATAATCATATAATTTGGCACAAAGTTTACATAGTACAGAAAGATTTTACATATATATATACATATATATATATATGTATATATATATATATATATATATATATATGAAATTTTAATAATAATCTTTTTTAAATGTAGAAGCCTTTTTGGAGGTGGAGAAGGGAAGGGAAGAAGTGGGTTCTATGCAACAAGATTGGCCAAAAGTCACCAGTAGAGCCTCAGAAAGGGGAGCAACCACCAAAGGGTCTTTCTCCAAACATAGACACATGCACACATTGAAAAATAAAGAACTGAATAGCCTGGACTTTGGCTAGAGGGTGTAAGAAGTGCGTTGAGATTTCAGGAGATCCAACAGACATTTCTGGGTGAATGTATCACCCAACCTTTGTGGCTTCTTCTGAATCTCCCAATACAGAGAGGGACAAGTCAGGACTACTAGAGTTATGCACAGAGGAAAGAGGGAATTGCAATGTGAAAAAGTCTTCATCTGAATGTTTTCATTACGTGCATTATCTTAACTTTTCATTTCCTCAGAATTGAAGCTTAGTTAGTGAGAAGTTTTAGTTATGTAGCTTTTGTATTTAAGGAGATTTTAATTGTTTGCTTCTCTTCCTCTTTCAACACACCTATCCATAACATCAAGGTAAAGTAAGCCACCAAACTGTTGCTGTTTGATTTTCATATATATATATATATATTGGCGGGACCAGGGATGAACTCAGGCCCTTGCACTTGCCAGAGAAGTGAGCTTATTCCACTGAGCCATCTCACTGAGCCTCATGCTGTTTGATTTTCATTTATACTTAATTCCCTAAACACCTGATGAATGTGCTTCCTTATTGTGAAAACAATTATATATCCTGCTGGACTTTTTTTCACCATCAAAAAGAAAAAACAAAAGAAAAAGAAGTACAGTAAGACATATAATTGTTTCACAGTAGGGAAGCACATTCATCAGGTGTAATGTATCTTTACTACTAGCAATTAATTTGTGGCAGCAAGAATTAGAACTCATCTGACTTGTTACATATAAGTAGTAGAATTGTATTTGTACCAGAGACATTGGCCATGCTAGGCAGGCACTCTATCAATTGTATTTCTTATATGTATGGAGAAAGGTAAGTTTATAAAAACAAAATAATAATAAGGGCAATACATAATTATGGAGCACCTATTATGTGTACATACTGCTGTGGCTATTGATACTATGATAAAAACAAGTGAAAATGTTCTAATTTTTGCTGTCATAGTTTAATTGCTAGTAGTGAAGATATGCAGTGACCAATTAAATACAACAGTGATAAAATTTAGTAAGCCCTAATCAGGCAATCTAAGCAGGAAAAGGAGGAGGGGAAAGAAGGTGGAGACATTGTTGGTGGGTAGGGCTCTCCTATATAGAACTTGGAAGGTAGGCTTCTCCTAAGAAATAGTATTGGAGTAGAGGCTGCACTAAATCAGGGAGAGATCTAGGTAAACAGGTATCCATGGTACCAGAGCGCTCCCAGGTATGGCAAGCAAGCATGTAGTCTGTGTATGCAAGAACTGTTTGTGGAATTATAGGAAAACTGGGAAAACTAGTGTGATTAGTAAAAGGTACTTTTGAGAATTTTGCCTATTGTTCTGAGGAAGGCTGAAACATTTGGAACAGAATTGATATAAGTCTCAAAAAGTCAGTCTATTTGTTGCATGAATTATGTATAGTAAAGGAGAAGAATATACACATGTAAATTAGTTGAGACATTGGACCCAGTAAACAATAATACGGCTGGAAATCAGTCTATGTTGTTAAAAATAAAATGAAGCTTATCAGTGATTTTTCACACATCTTAAAAAATTCTTTAGACATTTTTACTTCACATATATAAAATATAATTGTACTTTCTGGGATTTTATTTCAATTCTGTTTTAAGGCAAACTATAGTTTGTTACTTTGTCTAGATACTATACTTCATTCACATCTATAAAAACTGGAAATATATTAGAATGGAGATTGGGCCCCAGTTCATTGCTCTTCCTTCACTTCCTGGCTACTGTGGGGTGATTTCTTCCCCTACGGATCCCTGCCATGGTGTGGTGCCTCAGAACAGGCCCCAAGTAATGAGGATAAGTAACCACCACTTTGCCATGGACCGAAACTTCTAAAATACTAAGGAGCTGAAATTAACATTTCTTCCTTTCAAGGCATTTCTCTGAGATGTTTTCTCACCGTGATGGAAGGCAGACTAAAATATAACTATGATAGAAATATACCGTGCGTTATCCACACAAAAACATATGATGTGAACAATAAGATTTTGTATTAGCGATTTTAATCATAATTTGTGCAATATTAGCAGTTAGAGCAATTATGTGAAAGATATCAGAATCTGTCAGCCAGAAACCTAAAATGAAACAAAATTCCTTTTTTTTCCATTCAATTCCAAAGGTTTCATGGTAGAGAGGGGAGAAAACTGAACCTAAAAACAAGTATGGATTCTCGTGCTTAGGTTGTTTGGCCAGAGCTGCTACGTCAACTGTAGTAACCCAATGTCCTCGTGGTGCATGTGGTGGTTTGAGAAAATGATCCAAGTCCCTCTCCATTCTAAAATACACAGCTGTTACTCATGAGCATGAAAGAGGAGAAAAGACCCATTATAGGTCAACTGTGGAGCGGAAGTCTGAATACTGACTTCCTTTTCTTCGTTAACTTGGGGATTATCATTCATCTTTCACGAATTAATGAAATGACAACTTTATATCCACACATAACACAGTAATCTAGAAAGAATTAATGTGGCCAGGCATGGTGGTGCACACCTGAGATAGGAGGACTGCTATGAGTTTGACACCAGCCTGAGCTACATAAAATGCAAGTCTGGCCTGAACCAGAGAGCAGTTAAATAGCTCCACCCCACCTCCCAAAAAAGAAAGTAATTAATCTAAATATACTCGTAAAGTCCTGGGCAAATAAATACTGAAGAGTTGACATATACATAGCAATATTTATCTTAATAAAGATAAATGTGGATTCATTATTCATGTGTATTCATTTGTTTAAATTATCTAAAAATAATTTTATAATAGTATTTTGTGACTCTGGAGATTAAACTCAGGGCTTTTGCACTCAGTTAAATTCCTAGTAATTTAAAAAATTTTATTTTGAGAGTGGATCTTGCTAATTAGTAAATAGAAATTTTTGTAATGAGAAAAAAGAAGTAGTTGTTTAACAAAATAATTCATAGGTGTGTTTCTTGTCTGGGAACTGTATTAGCTTTACTTTTTATATTCTATTAATCTGTAATTTAGATTCTTTCAAAATAAACATACTACTTTATAATTGATGTCAATGTGAACCTTAACTCAATTTCCTGAAAGTCTAGACAATATGAAACAGCTAAGTATTTATCTTCTAAAAAGAACAAATACTCACTAGGTTCATGTATGACATACTTGTAGTAAAAACAAAATCATATTAGCATGACGAAAGTAGAAAAATTTATTTAATAGGTACTTTACTGAACATAGGATCCTGTAGAAATATAGAAACAGGGAAACATACATATGCATGCTTAGCTTTGATGAAGAACTGAATAAATGTATTGAAATATGATATGAAAAAGAAAATTGTTATAATTCAATGATAATAAATTGAGATAAATTAGTAAGGTTTGATTATTTTGAGTTCTCTGTGTCTCTGGGTTTTCAGAAGTTATAATGCTTCTTTCCTCAGGTATAAGGCAGGTGCTTCCCATGTGAGCATCACATGACTATCCAGAGAAACGTGGAAGAACTTATTCTATGTCTTCTGACCTGATCTGGAAGAAAGTTCCAGATTCCTTAATATTTCAGCAGTTTTCTCAAATAGCCAGGTGCACTGTGTTGGGTTAGGATGTCTTACACTGATTAGCTGATTAATCTTCATATTATAGTAGAAGATATATCCCAAAATATATGTACAATCTTACACCTATGATTTTAGGCACAGTGGCCAATGCCAAAACAGTAGCTTTTTTGGAACACTTCTACTTATGTCTAGCTCCTTTCCTTTTGTTGAGTTTCTTTATTAGTGTGCTTTCAGTACCTACTAATTGTATTCCCTGTGGGGAGTTGATGCACATATGTAACATATGTTTGCTCTTTTCTCAGCCCTTTCCCTTGCTTCCTGCCCTCTCCCTTCATGTCAGCACTCTTCCCTTTGAAAAGAAACCTATCTGATATGATACATAGCTGGTTTTGTTCTTCATGTATAGTTTGATTATGTTATGTAAGATAAAATTGAGATACTTAAGCTTATGGGTCCCATTTATTTCACTTTACATTATGGTCTCAAGGTGTGTCCTTTTCTCTACAAATGACTCAAGTTTATCATCCTTTATGGAACAGTAGGAAAGAGGACTAGTACCACCGTTACGGAAGTCGGCCTGGATTATCTCAGCAAACTACAGTTAGAAGCTGTATTTGACCCAGCTCTTGGTCTTCTAGGTATCGTCTCAAAAGGAACAAAGACATCATACTGCAGTGATGTACTACAGTGTTTATAGCAGCACAGTTCATAATAGCTCAGTATTGGAATCGGCCTGTGTATCCATCTGCAGATGAATGCATAGAGCTCTTTCCCTTTAATAACTCAAGAGCTTAATGTTAAATTGTAGTTTGTTGGGCTTTTGTGAGAGCAGCATAAATTTCTTGACAGTACAATGCTGATTATTGATCAAAAGGCAGGGGCCTGTCCCTTTGGCTTTCACCTGCCTTCACTGTACTCCTGACAAAGGCTGAATGGCAGTCAACTTTATTTAAGGTTTAAGGTCAATGGTGAAATACAGTGAATATGTTTATCTCATGTATTCTGTTTTGGGTGCTGGGGTTAAACTTAGACTTCATTTGTTTTAGGTAAGCACTGTATTATGGAGCTATACTCTCTGCTCTTGAGTACATTTGTTAATCAAATAATATTTCCTAGTTAGTGCAGCTGCCTTTAATAAATCAGCATATAAAAGAAGAAATATCAGATGAAAACAGACTGTGTATGTATTCTTTTTTACTTATTTCTTGTTTTGGATATTCTTGAAATATAGAAATGAACAAAGAATAAAAACCTTCAGAAAAAAATGGAAAATAGTGACATTTTTCAGTTTGGAGAATTCTGAAGAAAGTTAAAGATCATAATTCTCTCTCTCTCTCTCTCTCTCTCTCTCTCTCTCTCTCTCTCTCTTTCTTTCTTCTTTTTAAATATTTTTTGCAGTACCTGGGATCAAACTTGGGACTTTGAGCTTGTCAGGCAGGAACTTAAACCACTGAGCTATCTTCCCAGCCCATAGCGATGTCTTAATGTACAAGTTTTTCATTCATTATTCATTATAAAAGTTTTCTGAATATTGAGGAGTAGACCTTCAAATATTATTAAATTTATTGAAAGCCATCCTGGAACTCAAGGACAGTATATAACTCCTCCTGAACCCACTAGTTTGTAGTCTAACTCAAATGGATGGCATAAAATTTTATGGTCCAGTTACAGCAGGCTTACAAATGAAAGTAAGGAAGAAAATGAATGTCATATGGTCTTTATATTAAGTTAAGGAATGAAACTTCTTTAAATATGATAATATGTTAACAAGTCATTGACATTTTTGTTGATAAATTGTTGATTCCTTGAAGTTTAAGATATAGATTGAAAGTCATTGAATGTGCCAGAAAGTTTGAATGTTTAAGACCTCATCAAAATTGTGATTCTAGGGCCAGAGAGTTAGCTCACTAGACTAAGCCGTGGCTTAGACAAGCACAAGAGCCGGTATCACATACCACACTGGCTTTGCAACAGGGAGACTTAACACAGGTGTGGTGGTGTGCGCTTGCAATCTCAGCACTGGGGAGGCTGAAGACGAGATCAGGCCATTTAGTGAGACCCTGTAACAACTAAATACATTTTTTTAAAAAAGGAATGTGACTCAGGGCCAGAAATAATTTCAGGATCTGTGATCTGTGTCAGGATTTCTGGTTCTTAACCTAGTTGGTTTAAGGTCTGTGGCACAGAAGGAAATCAGTTGTTTTTACAGAAATGGCGTCTGGGATTATGGCAGTGAGTCCTCAGTGTTCTCACTGCCTGCGCCATTGAGCTCAGCCTTTTCATCATGACGTTTAATGTCCTGTACTTATGTGTGGCAAAAATTCTTGTAACCTCTCTAAAGATGAGCAGAGAGGAAAAGGGGAGGAAGAGGACAGGAAAAAGGAATGCAAGGGAAGAGGGGAGAAAGAAGGAAAGGAGTAAGGAAGAAAAGAAGGAAGGGAAATGAAAAGGAAAAAGAATGGAGAAGAATGCAAGGAGGAAGGAGGAGCAAGGCAAGGAACTGTGGGAATAAGAAGCAACAATTTGTTTGTTTAGTTCTGACAGTTACTACCAGTGGTGTGTTTGGTGAAACACTCATCGCCACTGAACTTCAGTTTCTTGTTGTAAAATTACAGGATGCACAGACATCCTTTAAGGCAGGTGTGAGGTCTTTTGACTTTGATATCATATTAAGATCTCAGTGTCCGCACTCACACCATCTTGCCATGTGCTCTGGACATCGTCCAGATCCCACTGCTTCTCACTGGTCTCTAACCATTTTCCTTCTGTCTATATTAAAAGCTTCTGACAACTCATACCCTCAGGAAAGGTAAAAATCTACTTAATCTCCATTGTGAGCTCAATTTTGTCATCATTATACCCTCCAATTTCTAATGCTGAGATTAACTTCTCCCTGTAATCTGCTGGAATCTTTGTGTTATAGCTCTTTTTGGGAATTATATTTTTTTAAGTAATTATCATGTTTTCTTATCAAATACTGTGTATAATGTCTTTGAGGTCAGGAGTCATAGAGTTATAATTCATACATTTTTCATATCCACTAATACTCACTGATTATTCTGCTAAGTGAATACTTTTATTGAAAACAACTATACTAATTATTATCTTTCTTTCAATATATTTATTTTTGTTTTTTAATGAAAGTCAGATTTACATACAAAAGTCCCTTTTCATGGAGATAGCATGGAATGGTAGAGAAAAATACAAAGTAAAATTTTCAATGGCTTCATTTTTAAGCTTCATTGTTGTTTGAACTGGAACTTTTTAGAGTCCTATTTAAATAACTTTGATGGAAAGAAGTGCCAACTATTTTCTATTTTTTTAAAGATAAAAATGACATATTTAATGTGACTGAGCTGACCATTGCCCTCCAAATATCAGTTTCCTTTTCTTTATTCTTTCAGCAGAAGTTAGGAACTTTTATTTGTACTACTCATTTCATTTTCTATTTTTGTCTTTGCTGTGAAACACTACTGATATCCAGCATTAAGATCCATTTATGTGTGCTAAACTATAAATAAGCCATTGAGAAAGATGTGAACAGTAGCCAACACTCTACCCAGATTATGAGTTCCTTGGGAACTATGGTTCTCAATAATATTTTATCAATTCTAAATCATGGCATATATAAATTGAATATTATTCTTTTAATCAACTCATAAACGATGATGTTTCTTGTGAAAGTGCTGTGAAGGCCCGTGTGGTGTTTGAAGAACCACACATAGAAGCAGAGCATATGGGTAGTCGTGAGAAGCATATGGATCCCCATATGCTGAACACTTTCTTCCAGAATCATGGCTACCGTATTGATAACCAGTGTAGTATGGGGCCCTCATTCAATTCAAGACTACCGTCCTTCTTTGGTAGGAGAAAACCCTCATAACTTTCTTCTAATGAAAACTTTACCCTTAAGAAGTGTTTCTCAAGCTTGACTGAATCACCTGGGAACTTTAAAACATTGCTCATGCCTGAAATTTCACCCAAAGTCATTGCCATTTCATTGATCTGGGCCTCAGCAGGTGCAGTCTTGCTGTATCACCAGGATTGAGAGCTAATGATTTTCAAGCATCCAATTGACATTCCTTTCAAGCTTTCCAGAACTACTTGACACTATTGTGACTTTTTTGTTTCCTAGAAAGTTCACAGTTGTAGTATGAGTGATGTTCGCCCAACTCTTGCATCAATTCCAAACATCCAAAACTGAGGTGCTTTCAAGCCAAGGTTAAATAATGCAAAACTTGGCTTTATTGGAGAGAAATTTAGTATTCTATTTTGATGTGCTTCTTTATTGCTTTCTTATTTAGAAATAAAAAACAAACAACAACAACAAAAACAAGCTGTCTCATCTCAGTATAAACCAAAATGGGTTAAAGAGGGTTTGTGAAACATTGAGAATACTATCCAAAGTTTATCCACAGAATACCACAACCCTTAATGGTCTCAGCTGCTATGAGTTATCCAGTTCAAATCCTGTGATTACTAGAGATAAAGAGTAAATGTTTTTTTTATTTTTATTGTCACTTTGCATCATGCATAGACTATAGAATGTAGTTTTCTATAAAAAGATTGTGATTAAAAATACTTCTTGTGAAATGATGCCCTGACTTTCATTTCATATTGAAGATTTCAGAACTGATTTCCCTCCCCACATTTCAGTGACCTCCAATGGATAATGTTATTATTCAACTGTAACCTGCCCCTGACAGCAGAATAAGAACTTGCAAATTTAGACTTTTTTCCATCCATTTTTGTTTCTGTTCCCTTCTCAGTAATTTCTTTTTTTTTGTTCATCTGCAGATTTATCCATCTTTGGCAATTTCAAGCTAGGAGAAACAAATTAAGAAAATAAAATTAATTGACTTTATTTGGTTTAATGCTGCCAGCCCATATTATCTGCTTTTTTAAATGAGTTTGGAATTGCCAGCTTTGAGAGTATTACACTACACTTTGGGTTGCTGCCAGCATATCCTAAGCAAATATATTTAAATCAAAGCTAAGCTGCTTAAATATTCATGTTATGCTCTTATTATGGTTTAGAGAAATGTGAAATCATTTAAGATTTGCAAACGTGCTACATGGCCAAAAATGTATTGGAACTGTCAGAAATATGCTTTAAATGGATAGTGTTAACTTACTTAAATAAGAAAGGGTTTCCACAGTCTTATCAGATGTGATGCATTTAGAATATCTAATTTGTTTGTGATTATTCTAGTTAGCAGGGCGATACAAATGTAACCTTTTATTCTGAAATGTGTGCTGGAAATGATACCCCAGTAGGTTAGGTTATTAAAAGTTGTAGACTCTCCAATTCTATGTGTTTTATGGCTGAAATTTGATCATAGAAAGAACCACATTATATTAATTTCCCTTCTTATTTCACTGTTAACATGTTTCTTTAAACTTGTACAGTCTTAAATATCATATAAAATATTTACTTAACATACAGTGAGAACCGATGATGCTCAATTTTTTTGCACAAGATATAAAATATTTTGAATAGAAAATAAATAGTAATACTAAAGAGCAAGTAATTGTTACATGACACAAAGGAAGCAAAGGATGAGAAGTTCTGTTATGGGGGAAAGTAAATTATTCATCCCCTACACTGAAGCCTGAGGACCTATTTCCTGGTGCCTCTTGTTCCTGTCCTTTTGTCCTTTTCTCATTGGTGTTCCTTCATTGGTATCGTAATCAATTACATATTTAAAGCTTATAATTTGGTATAAAGCAGGTGGATTCCTTTCGCTTTCTTTCTGCACAAAGAAGCTATTCAGAATTTATGCATTCCAGAATGCCAAAAGCTATTTGTTTATAACCGTACATTCTAATAATAGAATGATCTATGATTTATGAGATAAAGAATTTTTAATACATTCTAAGAAATTCAATATAAATTCATGAGGTGTTGTGAGGCTTGCCACCGTCCCACCTTTAGCCCTCACATGAATATGGTCAAACATGTAAAACTTTCCCAGCAGGGAAGCACCTGGGAAGATGTGACAGCTGCCTCGGATGCTGTTTTATGCCTTGCAGTTAAGCATCCTGATTTCAGCCTAGGAGATTAGTTATGGCAACAGATTAAGCCATGAGACTGCTGTAGTGAGCTCTCAGAAGATATTTTTTTTTTTTCACGTTTGGCTTTTTTGAGAAAGAGTCTCACTACTTGTGGCCTCAAACTTGGGGTGTTCCTGATGCCGCAGCCCACTACCGTGCTAGGATATCAGGAGTGCGCCTCCATGTCTGACTGTGTTTAGAATCCTTAAAATTGAACCCTTGGAGGATTCGATCAAACCATTAAATTTTGTTGAACTCTTGTCATAGTGTAAAAGAGAAGTTCCATTACATTTCTCTTTGGGGAAATATGAGGCTGTTTTTGTTTTAATGAGGCATAAACCTCACTGGATCAGAGCCTACAAGGGCTCTGTGAACATCAGTTTTAGTGAGAATTTCAGTTTATCATTATAATTTTGGTTGGTTCTTGAAATTATCAGATACCATCCTTTAATATTTATTATCTCCACATAAATGAACAGTCACACAATTTTTTTGATGTACTTTAGTGCAGGGTCTACAGAGTCTTACTATGTAGGTCAGACTCCTAGCGATTCTCTTGTTTTCAGCCTCCCAAGTGCTGGGATTACAAGTGCGTGCCACCAGGCCCAGTCTCAACCGCCATTTCCGCACACCTTGGGGGCGGAGCTGGCACAGTGCACCTGGGATCAAGCCCTGGACACCGCGCTCTGCCTAAGCAGGTGCTTTAGTCCCCTGAGTTATCTGGCTGGCCCCTACACAATTTCACATGTAGCAGATGTATTAGTTTAAATTGCTGGACTTTGTCATAGCAGAACTATTCTATTGGGTAAATTTGTGTCTTTATTGGCCAAGAAAAGAAGCACAAAGATTGATGGGATGTGGCAGCTGGTGGAATAGGGAAGAAAAATGGAAGTTTTGGCTGGCAAAGTGGGTGGATTTGTTAGGTTTTGCTACATGCATTTTGTGTATTTAAAAAGGAAGAAAAATTAAAAGCAGTGCTTTAAGGAATTCTGACTCTGATTCCGGTCATTTTACTAATATATGGTGTGATGTGATATACTAGGGGATTGTATGAGATGTTATATTTTGAGATTTATCCCTTCAAACAAAATTCCTTAATTCAAAAAAATATTTACCAGTGGATCAGAGTGGGAAGAAGGAAAACTTATCAGATTGAGGGGGGTGGTATGAAGTCATTCTTTTAAAACTTATTGTATACTCACGTTAACTCAGTTCTAAACTGTTCCTGTCTCCCTGCTTCTAGAATGCCATGGGCCCAGACATATCATTATAAAGCAGTGCTAGGGATACTTGCTGTAAAAAAAAAATTATATCTAAGCCGTATTTGTAATTCCCAAGTTAATTTTAATGAAATGTGGATGTGGGGGAAGTTCAATAAATTGAATATTTTTCTAAATTCTCATTTAATGACTTATTTACTTGGCTAATAGAGTTAGATAATGGTTTGGCTGGGAAATCATCAAAAAATATGATCAATGATGTTGGATCCTTTTCAAAATATGTCAAGAGTTATGTGATGTGAGGCAGAAGACCTAGGAGTGCTGCTTGTAAGTGGGTAGGCCCACTTATCTTGTGTCCACATGTGATCTCATTTTGCTGTAGCCCTTCTGATGGTAGGTGTTGTCAGAATCAGAACTGCAGTTTTGCATGTTTAAGGTTTGCTTAGTGTACATTTGGATTCAACAGCTGGTAATTTATCCTGAATTGAATGGTGAAAACTCAAAAGGCTGAGTGGATAAAAGAAACTTGGAATCTATGTGTCCTTTTTTTTTTTTTTTTTTTTTTTTTTTTTCTAATTTTAAGAATTCAGAAAAAAAAGCTTTAGAGATTGTAAAAGAGACGGATATATTTTCTCCATGTGAGTTAGGCTGGATAGTCTTCAGTGTCCACTGAAATTTCAATTATTGCAAACAAAAAAATCCTGCAGTTTATGACACAGTCTCCAGGAAGCTCATATTAGCATGTGATACATTGCTGGAGAAGTAGTCCATTATCCGAGTAGCTCAGGTTTTCACATAATGCAGCTGCTGTTAGTCAGAGAGGGTGTGTCACAGGAGATGCTGCTGGGCCCAAGCCACAGCAGGTGCTCAATAAATGCTCCTGCCACAGCAATGAGTGGGGACCATGGCATACGTGGTTCACGAATTTGATCTGGAATAAGAAATGCTTCTAGTATAAGGCACAACTTGGGGGTTCTGAATAACTTCAGGTTGTTGGTATTAGCTGGAATCTGGACAGCATTTTTGTTTTTTTAAGAAAGCAGAACACTACAAGGTCCATTAGTTGGAGTTGAGGAAATCCAATTCAAAAGCTCAGAGTAGTAAGATCAGTCAAATATTCAATAATTATTTTCAGTAAATATTTTGTAAAACTTTTTTGTCAACGACACAATATGACACATGGTAAATGCTGAAACATTTTGTGGCAAGAATGGAAATAATAATTTTAACTTAACTTCAAATGTGTCTCTGATACGTGTGACTATGTGCATTGGCGTGTAAATGTAGCCTTGATTTGATAAAAAAGGCTAACGAATGTGAGCTGCTGTAATTTTTGTAAATATTTTACAGCTGTTGATTTAGTTTTTAATTTTAATCAGGAAAAAAAAATGACTTTCCTCGATTAAAAGAGAGTTAGACAAATAATGCCGGGGAGTAAGCCCAGAATATGGATGAATATTTGCTGGTCTTTTGAAGGCGCCGAAGACAGAGTGAACATAGTTGATTAATTGAAGCCAGCTGTGACAAGTAGAACATATGATTAAGTAGAATACTTGGACTGACCGCTAACCATTTCTAAGGAGAACACCATGGCTTTCTGCATATGTATTTATGCTTAGATGAAGCTTAGAATATGAGTAAAACTGATGTATGCTTATTAAGCTGCAGGTATACATCTATCGATTAATGATGAAGTCATTGCATGCTAACATATAAACAAACTCTAAGTGTATCGTTTTGTATCTGCTTTAACATCAACATTGATATTGTAAACTATCAAATCTCAGCTGTGCTACATTTGGTAAGACCTAGCATCTATTAAAACATTAGCACTTTTGTGGCCACCTATTTATTGCAAACAAAGCTTATTTTATTTGGTGTATATACAATGAAGTAATTGCTTATGGAAATTATAGGTACCAAAGGTAAACCTACAGTATGGCAGGAAGATAATACTTATCATACATCATATTTCAATATTTTTCATATCTTCACATAAATTTTATTAGCCAAGATAGCCTACTCATATTTTTCTCTTACAGAATATTTTTCACAGCTGAATCTGCCTTTATCTTTTCTACTTACAAAAAAAAAAATGGCTAGCTTTTTTTTGTCTCTAAACAGTCTCCTGTCCATTCAAGTTATACCTTCTTGTTAAAGCTCTGATGGTCCTTTCATCCTTTTCTATAGGATTAGAAATTTTGACCCTGGATGGTTAAGACCACGGTAAAGCAAGGCCTATATAACAAGAAATGTAACTTGTGTATCTGACAAGATCAATCAAATCCCCTCAAGATTTATGCTGAAACCGTGCACCGCAATTTGTTGATCCTTTGTCAGCGTCAGCTATGTGGATGAGTCATGGCCATTGCTTGACCAATTTTCTCTCTGAAAGCCTGAGAGAATGTTTTCTCTCCACATGACTCTCCTTAGGCACACTCCATATCATCAATCACTTTTCTCTTTGGCCCCATAATGTCCTTGATCAGAAAATTTGGGACACAACTGAGTTACAGGATGTTACAGTATAGGTCCACTTATGTCCTGAGTCCTCACTGACTTTGAATGGCTAGGGTCAAAATGTTGGCTGTACTTGCAGTCCTTCTTTTTCTCTAATTTTTGGTCTGCAAACTTAAATTGTTAGCCTTCCAGAAGAGAAGCTTAATGATATTACCCTATAGCATAAGCGGTTGAGCTTAATCTCATTATCTGTCTGATTATCAAACATCTAAGACATGACACGGAACAGGTATTTTCCATGAAGTATCAGCAGAAAATTACAGAAACGAGGTATAAAAAGTAAAGCCATATTAATATGCTGGGCTATAAAAGGTTCAACTCAACAACTTCTGACATTGCCAGTCCTGGAAAACCTACTACTATTATGGACTACTGGACTATGTTGGATTATTTTGCTGAATTCATGCACCTACAATATTTAAATGGCAATGGAATACCCTTCCCTGACAAAATTAAATATAAGAGAGGATACAAATGAAGGACCATTCTGTACCTGTATATGCAAAATAGTTAGAATAGATATATAGCTACCTTCTCTTAATTCAATGAAAAGAAAGATTTGTACTAATAGTGTTTATGAACAGGATGTCATGTCTACTTCTTGTACTATGAATAACAACTATGAAGACAACAATATGCAATGTATTAATTATTGTAACTGTCCTAATCAGTTTTGCATTTTGACAGTTCTGAAGCTATCTCATTGCTATTTGTTTCTAAATAAAATTAATTAAAAATTTTTGATTATATTAATACCAAGGATATGGGAATTCTACAGAAGGTTGTTTCTTTGAATATTTTCTTATCCATAGTAAAGTCCTGAAATTAGAAATTATAACTAGATTGTGCCTAATTAAGTGACTCATTGGATACCACTGAATCCTGTAGCTTTTCCCCTTAAAGCAAATGTGAAGGGTACTCAGTTGGTTAGAAAAACATTTTCCAGCAAATTTACAACCATTAATCTTTCTTTAGTACTTTTATATAAAATGATGTAATATCATTTTTAGAACTTGACCATAAATTACTTTGAAATGCAAAGAGCAGAAGGTCATTTAAACCATTATTTTAAAAGACTTTTGTAGAAAATAATGTTTTCTAAATCTGTACAACATGCTTTTATAGGAACACTTAAGATAGAAATTTTTGTTATTTAAATCGACAGCATTATTCTTGCTCGGCTGCCAGATTAAATTATTTTCTTTTTGCTGCAGTTATGTGTATTATTTCATTTGAGAACAGATGTAACATTTTGTAAAAGTAACGTCTGGTAAAATCTTAACATTAGGAATATTGGTTATACTGTTACTTCAAGAATTTTATGCCGTGGATTGATTTGTCTCATCAGGATGCACTTGTGAAAAGTTGTGAACCAGTGTTTCTGATCAATACTTTACTTCAGTTCTTCAGTTGCCTTTTGTTTTCACACACATATCAGGTGATCAGATTCCTAAGAACTACTTGAGAAATAGAAAACTGCGGACAGCTGGAAGATGCTGTCCTGCTCTGAGGCTGCCTCAGGCTCTTGTGGAGCACATTGTCACCTGTCACCCACCAGAGGCACTGCTGACTCTCACTCAGCGCTGCTCCAAGTTACTGCAGTGCACAGCACATTCCAATAGGGTCACTATCCTTTCTGTGTCCTGTGTCTGGCATTGAAGGGTCCACCGGGGAAAGCCTGCCCACTCTGCTCTCAGGGAGTTCCAGTGCCAATGCTGTTGGCCTCTTCGGAAAGAATGGGAACTGTCACCAATTCCAATGAAGGCTTCTCCTGAAGAAGCTTATTGACACGCACAGGGTATTTATTCGTGTACTGAATTTCCTTGAAAGCATAGGACCTGTCATTCTCATAGATCTAAATTTTTTGAATTATAAGTTACTTTTAATCTACAAAAATAAGGCTAATACAGGCTTAAAACTCTGACTTTTGCAAATGATTGTGTGTGATTATAACCTTAAATTTTCATGACTTCAATATTACCAGAAACTATAGAGTTCACAATATCAAAGGTTTCATTTGTTTCAAAATTGGAGTCCTAGTTAACAAGTCCTAGTTAACAAGAAACATGAAGTCGTCTTAGTCTGCTGCTGTCTGGTTCTGTGCTCTGCGGGGCTGAGATAGCCAGCACACCTTCTTGGCAGGAATGTGCTTTTATTGACTGGAAGCAGAATCTGTCTGCTCTTATGTAGTGGAACCTACCCATGCATGATTCCTAGCCCCATTTGGCAGGCTCCAAGGGTCCTGGGAAAGGCAGCTGACATTTCTGATGATTAGTGAAATTAAACTGAACCTTTCGGTGATGTCATTTGAAAACATCTAAAGCTCAGTCCAATGAGGAAAGAACAGGACTCATACATTACCATGTCTGTTGATGTGGAAGAAGCCATTTAGCCTTCCACTTAGGGACACAAATGTATTTACTGTGCATGGCTAGAAAATCCTGCATGACATGTTTACTGAAATCACTTTCTTAGTGTCTTTTAGTAGATTTACAAGATAGTTCTAGCGAAAGGCAGAGAAACTATTCTTGATATTTTTAGAGAAGAGACCTGTTACTTGGTTGATAGTAATGATTCTTGCTATATGTAAATCTTTTGTTTTGTTTTGTTTTGTATTTTAGGAAAGGGTCTGCAGGGTGTTCAGGGTCCCACTACTAGATTGGACTCGTAGTGATCTTGCTGTTTACAACCTCCCAAGAGCTGGTATTGCAGGTGCAGGAAGCCACCATGCCCACATCTCAGTTGCTGTGTCAGTGTGCCCTGGGGTGGGGCTGGCAGGGCGGGCCCAGGGATTGAAACCCTGGCCCTGAGCCTGCTTGCAGGCATTTTAATCCACTGAGCTATTTGACCAGCCCGCTATAAGGTAAATCTTAACTATGCAAAAATCTTAATAGAAATCTTCTACATTAACATTTAGTTACATAGAAAGTACAATAAAAATAGAATGAATGTCAATATTTAAAAAAAAAAAATACCGCAGGAAAAGACACATTGCTATTGACAATGGGTGAAATACTTTCCCTTCTGTCAGCACACTTGTTCTTTCCTCTTTCTGTAGCAGTTCTGGAAGTCCTCTGTCCCATGTGTCTTGCGGCTACCTCAGTATCTGTAATCAGTTCAAATGTTTACCTTTACTTTCATGGTCATTTTGACTGGAGAAGAGCCAGAGGATCACATGGTGCCAGGTCCTATGAGTAAGCTAGACGAGAATGCACCGTATTCCTGTGAGACTTTCTTTTGGATGGCACTCAGCATCAACATTCGCTATGGTTTTTAATCACACCTTGTAAAGATACCAACAAAGGACATCCATAAATGCTTTATAAAGTGGCAGGAGGGGAGTACTTCAAAGGCAATTAACAATGTGTCCTACTGTAACACAGTTTTCAAATTAAAACACTCACTGTATATTTTAATTGTGTCATATCTATTCATAGTGGCCCATGATGAAGTCTTAGTGAAAAAGGATTTATTGTACTACAGTTGAAGTGTGCCTGTTACTTTTTGTAATCTAGGGGATGTTTGCTTTGGATCATAGAAATTGTATATCACTAACTCCTTTACAGAGCCATGTCCTCCAAATTCTGGCACTATTTTTGCTGTCTCTTTGTTCTTTGCCTCCCAGTTTTCAAGACATACCAAGTCTATGGTAAACTCACAGTTGTGCACCATCTCCAAGGCTTAAGCATGTCTTAGCTTCTTTCTACTTTTTTTTGTCCCTCAGCCACTCAAGTAGATTGTCACTGAGCTTTCCCTGAGGTCATGTAAGCCTGCTTGTACTTGGACAAATGTTGAAAGGGACAAAAAGCACTCCTTTAGAATACCTGTTCTATAAGCCTGAGAGCCAGTGCATAGTGTTCTGATAGAATGATGTGGAAATAGGTGTATTTTCTCAATAGGAAATCACTTTCTACTTGAGTAGGAGAATAGGTGCTAAAATAAACCTATGCCAATAATGTAACACAAGTTTATAATCTAACTCACTGTGGCATGCATTCCTATCACTGACAGGTACTGTTACAAATAAGCTAGGGTAGTACTTTGCAGTTTGAATTACTTTACTAGTATAGTAAGAATGATACAGTATATTAACATATTGGCTCATTTCATATGGACAGAGATGATATGTGAAACTTCATCCTGGAAAATTTTACACATAATCTTTGAACACCAGGGGCTTATCTCCATATACAGAATCTTCAACCTTCACTCTGCAATTCCGTATTTTTTTCTGGAAGGACATCTGAAAGAATTAAGCACTGGATGCTTAATATCAAATTTTATGTCCTTAAAAGCCTGGAGGGATTCAGAAGGACATTTCCAACAAGTAGTTTTTTTTTTTTTTTCCTTGACGAGAAGTTATTGTTTTTAAAATTTGATTTAACAACATCTAAGAACAATGAAGTCTATGCAAGAAGTCATTTTACAATGAGAGTTAAAGGTACTGAGTAACAATTTTGAACAATAATGTTTAGTACTGTGTGTGTGTGCCCAATATGTATCACATTATTGTAGGCAACACCAAATAGAAAGAGATACAATAAAATGATGCACTATATAGATAAAATAGGAGCTCTCTTAATAATCTTTAAGTAAGACAGAAGACTTAACTGATTCTGAAGTCATTTGGACATTTATAAATTTGGCTCTAGTTATTTTATTAACATAATGCACGTTACTGGTAGCACAATGTTTTATCACAAAGTTTGCAAACAACATAAGTTTATTATCTCATTATTCCAAAATGGTAAAGTTAGACACAGGTCTGGGAGGATAAAAACGTTAGTGTTGATGAGTGGTGGTCGTGTGAAGAGCAATGGAGAATAACTTTTGTGGTTATGGAGTTTATCTTTTGGGTGATGAAAACGGAGAAATTGATTGTGATCATGGATGTGTTCAGTCCAGTGAGCAAAGCAAAAATGTTGAATCATGCATTTTAAATTTCTGTGACATGGGATTTATATATCCATAAAACTATTTAAAAATAAGAAAAAAATTATAATGGCCAGCCAGGTTCTCACATGATAGTTTTCTGATGCAGCCAGGAAAAGTTTTCTGCTTTAAAAGATTCATAGAATTATAACCTATGGCCAGGATAACCTATGGTAATGTCCACTTCTCCAGCTGTGTCCCTTTGGCCACATTTGCAATGTCTCATTTTCATGTAGGATTCGTGTTCATAGCATTTAAGATGTGCACATTCTGGGGCCCATTTTTCTGCTTATGGCAATGCTGAAGAAAGTGATTTTAGTCATAAAGAAGGATAAACTTGAGACTTTTGTAAGTCTCAAGTTGGATGCCACTTGAGACCATAGTGAAATAAATCAGACTCACCTGTGTAAACATCGTATTATCTTCCAGGTGTGAGAAATTGAAAAAGTAAATAAGGTCTAAAATGTACAATAGATATACTGTGAAATGGGAAGAAATGGTTAAAAAGAAACTAGCATGGGAAACAGGGAAAGGAAGGAAAAGAGAACAAATGTAAGTCAGTTATATTGTTATTAGTGTATCTTATTTTATAGAAAATAAAAGGTTTGTGCTAATATTAGCACATTGATATTGTGCTAATATCAATTGGGGAATTTTTATGACCATTTTACTCTAAGTAAGTACTTTAAGGGTAATATGCAATGTATTAACTATTGTTGTTTTTCTACTATCTTGTTATGAAAATTTGTTTTGCATTTCTGTCATTAAATAAAGTGATCCTTCAGTTCTCAGTTGATAACAAACAGTTAATCATTAGGCATTCCAGAGGAAAATATCAGTAAGAGCTAAATTAGGCCAAAAGCTGAGGGACTAAGTTCCAAAAATTCTAAGGACCAGTCCTTGGCACCTAATAGCTTTTGTGTTCAAAATTGGAATGTTAAAATTATAAATGTTCCTGATCTCCTTAGCTATTCTTAAAATACATAAAGCTGGGAACTGATTCATAAGGCTCTTTGGTTTTGAACCTAGTTCTGATTTACCTGGCTCCAAATAATTTACTGTGGCTTGGGAATTTATATTGCCTATTAGGCTTAACTTTGTTCAGGTAAAATTTGAAATGCTGGTATTACTTTTTTGTCAGAATGCTAAATGTAGATGTTAGTATGCTAACATACTGTTAAGATGAAATTATTGGGGCTATATTATCATTATTATTGCAGAAGCATACAATGCTACTGAATGCCACAGTGCACCTGGCTTAATAAATATTTTCCTGATACAAGGGAATGTGCCATGGAAAATTAGAGCCAACCATTTTCAAAAGTTTATGGCTGATAGTAGAAGGGTGTCACATGAGAAATGTATATATTGCAGTAGACAGAGTATTTTCTGTTCCTCAAAGTATGAATTTATGAGGCTAGTATGTCTGTTTGGGGGAGGAAAATATCCCTAGGAATTTTTGCTTTTAGCAAAAGCGAAGTCAAGATGCTGCTTTAAAGTGTTAGAGATGCTCACAATATTGAGGAACACTCTTGTGCTTTATAGAGTAACTTTTTAACAGTAGGTGTAGGTGCATCTTGCAAATCATATTTTATATTGGGATCACTAATATGTATATATATATATATATAAGTCAGCTTTTATCAGTTAAAGGCAGGCTTGTGTCAATCTTTCTGTGGGATTTATAAAGAAGTTAGTTGGTGGAGGCCAAGTGAAGACAGTGGATAAGCAAGAGGAGGTAATCAAAGAAGCAGGGTTGCTGGCCTCAGGGAGAGGCAAGACTCATCCTGATGTCGCTCTTGTATATTTCCCACCTGAATTCTAAAAGCTGTGGGGGTAGAGGTGAATAAAAAGTAGGAATGTATTCACATGCCTGGCATGTGGGCCTAACAGAGTGAAATACTTTTAGGTACCTGGAATACCTTATTTATGCTATGGAAAAGCTGTCTTGCAAAATCAAAAGTTTAAAATATTGAAGATTACTTTTATAAAAACAGCAAATGCCTTCTTTTTAATAGACCTTTTAAAAATGCCATAAAAGAACAATTAGCCATTTTAAAGGTTTGACATTTATCTTTTTGATAAGCTCTGTTTCAAAGTATTTTGTTTAAAATTTGAGTGAAGTAGAGCAGTATGACAAATCATCATTGCAAATAATATTCAATGTACACAATCATAATGACATTTTATAGGTAGTATTTTGGAGACAAATTGTTCAGTGTATATAAAGCCATAGAAGATAAATGTTTGAAAGAAAATCATAGTATACCCATAAAAATGTTTGAGTATTATTTTTATCTTGATATTACTTAATAAGTTCCTTCATGTGGTATGAGGTGACTATTATTTTTTAAAGATAGTTTGATAAAATGTACTTTTTAAATCTAGAGTACATGATGGTTAGAATGAGACTGAAATGCGAAAACTATAGACTGTATCACATGTTCTATATACTTTGTCTTTTTATCAAAGTAAGAGAGTCAGTTGGATTGATAATGCCCGGCATGATTTTCTAGGATAGTTTTAAAATCATTTGTGAGAGAATGGCTTACACTTCCATAACTCTCCGGAAGCTACTTCTTCACCTGATACAAGAATACTCTGTTCTGGCAGACTTTTTCCCTTATAAAGGACATCTCCAGAGCTTTAATGTTCATCACCCAGTGAAAGCCAGACAAAGCAAAGGAGGCAAAGTGACTCAACATATAAAATACAGCGTTTTCGTGGTGCTAGTGAATATGGTTATGGTAATCCACAAAAAGACTCAGAAAAAAACGGACTACAGTGTATTGTAGACTTTTCAGTACTGTAAGAATTCTGAGCTCCTGCCATGCACTAACTGTGCACTTTAAGTCTCTAAGAAAAGATGAAGTATAATGTACATAACGTTCTTCAAAATAACTTGATTATATGAAACCCTCTTTTGGTGGTGTATTTTATTTTGCTACTGGAAACTCATTTAGGTGCAGTGCCTGTGGGCAGGATACCAAGGAAAGTGAGGGGGTCAGCACAGGGCAGAAAGTTAGTGATTTAAACAGTAAGAAGAGACCAGAATTACAGGAAGAAGGCTATCAATTATCATATATCTGAAAGAGAACACCCATGTCCTTATCAAGAATGGAGTTCAAGAAGTAGTGTACTTCAGAGGAATAAATGCATAAATTGAAGATGTGATTATTTAGGTCACCTATTCAGATTTTAGGCATATTTCATGGTTGCTCTTTAAAAAAAATAACTTATTTTGTATAGGGGCTCTCTACACAGCTCAGACTTTGTAGTGATAATCCTGTCTCAGCTTCCCCAGTTCTGGGATTACAGGCGTGCACCACCACATCCAGTTTGGGTGGCTAGCTTGGTGCCTGGGCTAGTACAGCAGAACCTGGGAATCAAACTTGGATCTTTGTGCTTACCAGAAGGGTGCTTAAGACTGATGAGCTATCTCCCCAGCCCAGTGATTCCTCTTAGGTGGAAAGAAGTCTCAGTGGAACAGTTATAAACCTTGCTTTTGGTTGTTGACCAATGGATTAAACTCCATTATAATTTTTACAACTTCTCCATTGCAAAATGCTGGTGCATTCTGTAGACTAATATTTATGAGAGATGGAACATGTCAAGAAGTTAGATCAATAGCTCTTCATCAACCTGTCTTGAGAGTAGGACTTTCTAAATTCTTCTCTTACTATTTCATCATCTGCAGCATTCTCTTTGTTTGTTCCAGAATGCAGTATGGTCAAAGAAGTCCCTACTTGAGAGCAAGTCACTCTTGACTTCTCTTGGAGAATTTCAATGCTGATTGCAGACCTTACCTTGGACAGGCTGACTCATAGGTGTGCAGCAAATCCTGGCATTCTCCATTCCTAATGAACTTTCCAGATGGTTTGGAGGTATTAGGTCCAGGAACCACTGTGAAAAGAGTGTCCTGAGACTTTTATGGCTGAAAAACTTCCTTTCTCCTTCTGAGGAGTATCCATCAGGACATTTGTGCTATTTAAACCCAAGGAATTTGAATTAAGATTCCTGTCATGTCAAGTATTTAGCACCATTTCTCAAAAAATAAAATTAGTCTCAGTTTGGAGGATCAGATTAATTTAAGTCTTATGAAACTGAGTGCAGTTTTGACCAAAGGGAGAATATGTCCAAAAGTATGAGGTAAGGCAGTCTTCCCAAATGAGCTCAAAAACAAGAACAACAATAAATCAAAGACAAGTTTATTTAAATCTTCACCTCCATTCAATATTGTGTCATTGGCTGTTATTGTTCACACTTACTCAGTTGTTTCCAAAATATATTTCCTCTGTCATTGTCAGTGTCCTTAATTTGTTAGTGTTTCTTTCTGGGTCAAGATCTCGTCACCTTGAAACTCTTCAAATCTCATCTTCCTGTTGAAATTAAACCAACATATTATTAATTCTGTTTGTGTCAAAGAAGCAGAGTTGTAGTTTGTGAGTGTGCAACATAGATTGTTATTCATTAATTTAATTTAATATTATCAATTTTACTTAATATATAAATAAAGAAGGCTAATAGCATGTGATATTATTATAGCTTGACCAGTGTTGAGAGATTACTACTATCAGTAGAATTTTAATCAACACCTTGAAGAACCATAAAATGACTGATCATCAATGGCAGATCCTTCCTGTGCTTTCTAGGAGTTACTCCACAATAGTAGTCAAACACTATGTAGAGACTTTTTGAGTTAATGAAAATATGATGGCCAGTTACATTGCAGTAGAAATTACAAAGACTGACACTTTTTAAAAAGTTCTTTCTCTATTTATAAATTCCATATATCATATATCATCTTTCATTTATATTTTTTCCTGGACTTAAGGGAGTTGATGGCAATTTCATCCTTTATGGAGGGGAAAAGGGGGTGTCAGAAATGTCAGCCAACAACAAAAACATTTTTTTAGTGATCCTATTGTTTTCAGCCTCTCCAGCACTGGGATTACAGGTGTGTGCCACCTGTTCTCTGTGGCCTGCTTAGTGCACCAAGGGGCAGGGATGCACAGCACAGGTTATGGTGCCTGGGATCGAATCCAGGTCCTTGTGCTTGCCTAAGCAGGTGCTTAAACAGGGTTCAGTTCCCTGGGTGCTGTGCTGGCCCTGTCTTGGAACACACTGAGATGGTGATCACTACTGCCCATGGTGGTGCATGCCTGTAATCCTAGCACTTGGGAAGCTGAAAACAGGAGTACACTCTGTGTAGTGAGACCCTGTAGACCCTGTACTAAATTTTATAAATTGTACTTAAAAATGATTAATGTAACTTTAGGATATTTAGCAGGAAATCCTTGCAGATAATGAAGGCAGAAATCCCGAAATGTTAGTTGTCCATATAAAACAGGGAGTCAGAATTTTCTTGAATGACTTAATTTCAAAGGGTGGATGGATTTTAAGAGTATCCATTTATTGTTTTTAGTTGATTGGTAAAAAAAGACATTTCTTTTCTTTTGGTGTTTGATCTAAACATCTGTTGATATACATAAACAGAAGTTGCATAAAAATGACATAAGGAAATGAAATTTTTTCACTTATTTCTGTTTTGGCAAGTTTCACATTACAAGACATATTTTATACCCTGTTCTAGCAGCAGAAATATGCTTTTATTGTATAATTTAAGGCCATTTTCTTTGTAAAATTTAAACAAATTGGACATTTTTGTAATTGAATTGTTTCTGGACCAGATAAAAGCACTATGAATGGAGAATACATATAAATAATTGAGAAGTGAATAAGAGAAAAAGCCAAGAATTCATTTGCATTTTAAAATAAAGCCAAATTTCATTTAATTATCCAATAGTGGGCTTTGCACATATATTTTTAGTCGAGTCTGTAAAAATGCCAGATGCTAAAGTAACATAGATAGGCCAATTATGTATTGTGCTTCATTAACATAATCAGAGATTTTATAAAAGATAAAAAGCTTTCAAGGTTTGGATTGGAGACAAGGTTTTAAATGCCTCTGTGTAGCTTGGAAAAAATGTACAATGATTCAAATGCAGATTAGTGCAAACCAGAGTCTTTCATTGGTATTTTTACTAGTTACCAAACATGAAGCTCTGGCTATCATTATTCAATATTGTTTTTACCTGCCTTAGTGGAAAGGAAAAGGGCGGGAGAGTAGGATCCTGATAGTGCACTGCTAGGAAAGTATTACATCCTTAACTGATAATGTTTAAAAGTGTCTGTCTACTCTTTTTCCATTTCCTAACCCTACTGGGTGACCAGTGTGTAGGTCTAAGGGTTGCTTCAGTTACAATGGGATGGTGATATTTAAGTAGGGTCTTCCAGAAAGGCAGGTTCTCAGTCAGCATGGAGAGGTTCATTCTGTATTTCTGATAGTTTTCTAGCTAGAAAACTTTTTTTGTGGTATCAGGGATTGAACTAAGGACCTTTTGCTTGCCAAGTAAGTGCTTATTCTACTGAGATATCTTGCTGGCCCTAGCTAGAAAATTCTGTGGGTGCAACTGCATAGTAGAGAAAACAAAGTGGTTTGTTCAAATGTATTTGGTACGGAGTCTCACTATGCAGCTCGACCCATAGTGACCCTCCTGTTTTCAACACCTCTGGTCCTCAGTGCTGGGATTGCAGGTGTGCACCACCATACCCAGTCTCTGAAGCCAGCTTAGCTCAGGTGGAGCTGGCATGAAATGTGGTGCTAGAGATGGAACCCTGGTTCCTGCATTTGCCTAGGCAAGCACTTAATCTGCTGAGCTATCTCACCAGCCCACTATATATATTTTAATGGCTGAAGGATTGTGAAAATGAAGACTGCTTTGGAGTGCAAGATTGCTACCATTGTCGTACACTTTAACACCCAATGTAGTCAAAAGGAATTATGCAAAGCACATAATGTTATTTCTTGAGCTGTTCTGCTGGAGGACCTTGTCATGCTGGTTTTCCCAATGCACCTTGAGAAGCTTTGGTTCTCATCTTGAGCATCGATTCCAGTCTCTGTGGGGTGAATGATATACTGTGTAGCTTCATGAGGAAGTTTGTTATATTGGCTTTCCTGATGGAAACTTGGCTTTCCTCATTGCTGGAGGAGCTCAGACTTCATTGTTGCTAAGGATGGCTGTGGTACTTCTGGGGGAGCTCTAATTCTTACCTTGAGTTTTGCTTCCTAGCTCCAGTTTCGATTCCTCAGCCTGCCAGCTCAGAACCTTTTTTCCCCTGGCATAGACTTCCTAGCTTCCACCACTGATCTTTGGGCCTTTGTAGCACAGATCCATGAAGCAGGCCTTCATGAGACTTTGTTGTGCAAGTCCAGCTTGACTTGCAGGAGGCATTGTTATGAGCTCTAGGTTTTCAGCTGGACTCACACTGGATAGCAGAATCCAGACTCTTAACTGGAGTATTGAATATTTTTAGTGTGTGAGTATATTTTCTGCACTTGTATATGATTCTTGGGTGATTCCTTGTAAACTAATACTATAGAATATATCCTTTACTATATTGTTTGCCTTGCAAACACCCAAAACCTTGATAGTCTCCTTAAAGTTGGTTAGCTCTTCTAGAATACTAGAAAAATAATTTTCTTCTCTTGAACTAAGGGATATTTTTAAATCCCAGAAATGGCAGTTGGTGGAAATGTGAGCTGCTTTACTGTAGCCTCTTTCTCTTTATACGTTATTTTTTTCAATTCTCTTTCTTTGATTATTTATCTAAGGAGGCAATCAGAGAGCTTGTTGAATAAACAGATCTCCAAATGAAGATGTTAGTCTCTCTTTCTAGATGAGCATTCAATTTTTAGGTACAATTCTTTTTCAAATTACCTTGCACAAGAGATACAACCACAGAAAACTCTCTGTTCTTCCTTAGGGCCCTGTATTCCTGGGAGTGGGAGAGTGGGTTGCAGTCTTTCTTGGAAGGGCATCTTCAATGCTAGTAGGAGGATCATTGTTTTTGGATTTAGTGAGTCTTTGTCCTCAGTATATGTTTAGACACCAATTCCAGAGAAAGAGGAAATGCTCTATGAAAAAATCTCCCACAACTGATAGTAGACCATACTAAGGAAATATGAAGAAAATAGCCAATGAAGTTCCTAGTTAACGTTTTACAACAAAATACTAAATATTGTACATGTGTGTATGCCATTTATTATACATTACACTTGTGAAACTATTTAGTGGACTGCATGATCTGTACTTCAACCATGATACTTAACTATCTGTATGCACTTGGAAGAAAATTAGTAAATTGAACATAATAACACAAATGTTACTTCATAGTTTTTGTGCTTATATAGGTAATAATGATGGCTTTAACACTACTATATTTTCACTCCGTTCTATTAATGTACAGTTACCTTTTTATGCTTGTATGTACATTGTTAAGAGTCTGACTTGATATCAAAAGAGGCCTTGGCCCTGGCAAATTTCAGATGAATTCAGATCTAGATTTTCAGTAACTACACTGCTATATGATTTTGAGCAATTCCTTTATCTTCTCTGAATGTTTATTTATTTAGTTATATATTTAGGACAGGGTATACAGGATCTTACTATGCAGGTTAGACTCATAGTGTTTCTCCTGTTTCCAGCCTCCTAAGCACTAGGATTACAGCAGTGTAATCTCAATCCCTGTTTCAGCACCCTGGGGGCAAGGCCAGCACACAAGGGATCCAACCCTGGCTGGTGCACTCTGCCTAAGTAGGCACTTTAGTCCACTGAGCTATCTGGCCGGCCCTCTCTGGGTGTTTTAAAAGTAGTATTATGGGTAATACTTCAGTAGATGACTTCATCTCTCAGTCAGTTTGCTTAATCTGTAACATTACATATCTATTCAATATTTATCATCTGTCACCTGACATTATAGATGTATGGTAGCTTGATATTCCACAATGACTAGTAACTATAGTTTGTTTTCAATCTTGTTAGACAACTAGATGTTTCTGAGTTACTCTGATTACTGGTGTATAACTAGTTAGATGTAAAAGGATAAACATATCATATAGATAAGTACTAGATTGAAATATGACTTTAAACATTGTTACTCATAGTTAATGTAAACTGAATTGCTACGATTCATGTTCAGGATTTTCATTTTGTAATGCCAAAATTGGTGCACATATGGTCCTTCAATTATTTCAGAAGAGTATTTAATGTGAGATATTTTATTTAAATAATTTCCTTATTCATTAATTGGATTGCACTTGTTGAAAGTCTTTTGATTTAAAGGTTTTCAACATCCACATATAAATAAAGTACGAGTGTACCTGCAAGCTGGTAATAATTGGAAAGAATGCTTTCCTTTAAGTATGCTTCTTTCATTGATAGTACAAGTTTACATTTATTGTAAATATATAAAAATAAAACAGAAGTCAATAGATAAAGCATTCAAGGTGAACTTTATGTTCCATATAACTCATGGCACCCAGAAATGAGTTTTCTTGCATGAACAATGTTGCCCTATTGCCATACCACATCTGAAACACTTTTTCTCATAAGAACTTGATTGTTGAATTTGTAGTACTAAGCATTTTTGTTGTTCCTAGCCTGGATCACTCAGTTATGACATATATTTGCTATATGAGTACCACGCACTAACTGAATGCACCACCAGAGCTGCAACATTTGTTTGCTGTAGAACAGTAAATTTTCTTTTAAAAAAACCTTCATAGATTATCTTTTGTTTAGGTGTTATGTTTATGAAGGACAGTATTTGGATTTCTTGTGAAGTTCCCTGATAACCTTCCTTTTGGAGATTTCAGTACCAAAAAGATTGCCTTTCAGAGGCATCCTTTCCTTTGTACTTATCTTTTGTTTTGTTTTCCCTGTTTAGAAAGTGTTGCTGAAGATTACCTTTGGTTTTGTATTTTTCAAAATATCCAGGGTTCCTTTTTTGACTTCACTATTCATTGTGGAATCCTATGAGACACATCATAGATTTCCAATTCTGAATGTATGCTTTTTAAAATAAATGCATCTAAAATCTGCCTACAGGTATATAAAGGTACAGTGTTCTTCTGTGCATATGTGTTTGTGTTTCTTTTACATTCAGGAAAATCTCTCATAGCTTGGAGACATGTAGTCTAAAGACTACTCAAAATTCGTGAAGTTTGTGCAGACTTAAATTTATTTTTAAGTGTATAGAACAAGATACAATTTCCATCTCAGGTTCTTTCCGAGCCAGCACAATACATAATTACAATTAGCTGATTGGCAGTTATTCCTTCTGGAAATTGTTATGTGACTTGTTGCACTGTCCATTTTCCAAGTTCCTTGATTACTAATTTTAAAGACTGGAATTCATTTCAAAGTGAGAAGTATTGCATATTCAGAATATAGAAGTCAAAATACTGTATTTCAATTTTTTTTGAGTTAACAGAAACTAGGATAGATATAGGAAGGAAAAAGAAGACTGATAAGTAAAATTGAGACTGTTTCTAATTAATCATCTTATGTTTAATTGCTCCATTTCCATGAAATGATTTTATTTCTGTTTGAGGTCTTCAACCACACAAAAAAAATCAATGAGTGACAGTTTTTCCTAAGAGTTCTGGGGCTAAACAAATTCAGAATCTGACATACTACTCCTGACAAGTAGGTTAATCAATTTATTTCAGCTTTGAGGTTTCATTTACTCATTGTTTCTTTTAAGAATCTTATGTATTCTGTGGCATCCCAGGTTTTCCCTGTTTCTCTATTTACTATGTAGACTTTGTAAACAATGAGAATGCCATTCATTGTCACTGATCACATAAGGGACAGTCATGTAAAAGCACTGTTGTCTTTGACTCCCAGTTCTGGTGGTTTGTGGCTTATTGTTCTGACATTATATATTAGGAAACAAATATTTTCTTCCAGTAAGCAAACAAACAAAAAAAAAAGGAGGTGGAAATGAACAAAAATTTGCCAAGGACCATTTTTTGATAAGCCGTGCTTCACGCCTTTAAGATAGCTTGTCATTTTTGTTCCAATATCAAATAATAACTGACCTAGTTGATTCTGTCACTAGTTACGGGCCCATTTTTGCTCATATTTTCAGCACGCTGGATGCCCTTAGGTTTATAAGATATTTTATTTACCTGCTTTGTCATAAAGTAAAGCACATTTGTAGCTTTGAGGAATAGATGCAGTGATCGATCACTAAAAGAAGCACAAATAATAAGCAGCAGATGTTGTTTTTTACATCTTACAAATTAAATTCATATAAAATTGTGTAGGAATATTGGGCAGCACATACTCCACTATCCTTTGCATAAAAAACTTCACTACCTAGTCCTTTTAATTTATCAGCCATAAGACTTTCTAATTCTTTTCTAGCCTGCCATCCCACTCAGTGACCTAGCAGTTCACCCTCTACCAGTGGTTTCAGAGATTACTGTAGAATGGATGTGAGGGATAGGGAGGGAAGAGGCGCCGCACTGGTGTGCTGAGGCTACCCTGGACCAGCCTCCTGAGGGGTGGGGAAGAAAGAGGGGAGAGAGGGAGAGGGAGAGCAGAAGGGAGAGAGAGGGGGAAGAGAGAGACAGAGACAGACAGAGAGAGAAACAGAGATAGAGACAGAGACAGCGGAAAAGTGAAAGGTTTATTCACTTGCGACTAAGTGAAATGTTAGTCTGTCTATTTAGAGTAATAAAATATATAGTGGTCTTATCTAAAGAGCTAAGAGATTTTTACAAGATGTTAAAAATATTTTAAAGTCTTAAAATTTTAATTCACAATTAGGAAGAAAATACCCTAATAATTTAGAATTGAAGTGTTAAAGTGGCAAGAGCGTCACTTCTCAAGTGATGTCAAGTATTAAATGATCTGCTTATTCTGAATAGGTCTGTGAGGACCAGGATATGGAAAATATGTTTAACACTTACTTGTTTTTCTAAAAAAATGCATTTAGTACACGGTCTACAGGGTTTCACTACACAGATCAGCCTCGCAGTGATCCTCCTGTTTTCAGCCATATTTCTTAATAGCTTAATGATTCTTACTAGATTATTATTATTTTTAATATGTATTTCTTATTAGTTGTTAGATTCTTTAATTATAGTTAATATAGTAAATATTCTAAATTCAAAGAAAATAGTTTATGTTCCAACATTTTGTTTTATAATTTTTTTTTAGAAATGTACAGTAAAATTTTCCTATGAAAATTTTATTTCTAGGGCAGTAATTTGCAAAGTCTTTATGATTTATATAATATTTCTATTAAGCTATCTACTATTGTTATATTTAAGTCTATGTGAAATAAAATTCCACTGGGAAAAAATGAGAGTGGCAGGTTTTCTTTCTTTATTTTTTAAATCTTTTATTTATTTGATACAGAGTTTTGCAGTGCAGCTCAGACTCTAGTGTCCTCCTGTCTCAGCCTCCCCAGCGCTGGGATTACAAGCATGTGCCACCATGTCCAGTTTCAGTCATAGCCAGGCACAAGACCAACAGGGCATACAGTACCCTGGTTCCTTGCATTTGCCAGGCAGGCACTTAGGACCTCCGAGCTATCTCTCCTGGCTCTGTCAGGTTTTCTTTAGGTTTTTTATTTTTGCTTTTCATTAATTTTATTGTCTTTAGTTGTTATTTCACTGCCCAATTTTTATAAATGTAAGGATTGGTTTCATACTAGAGATACTATTTAAATGAAGACACACATAATACTCTTTTTTGCACTACATATAAATACGCACAAAATTCAAGTAAGTGTCACGCCATTGGTTTGTTTTCTACTCAAATGATGGCAGAGTTTTCTTCTTGCTATTGTCCTGTGGAAGTACGCAATTGAGTGCATCATTCCATGGGTCAGCTGTGCTTTCTAGATAACTTGGAGGTGTAACTGTTGGGTTGATCGATTATAAGAAACTTCCCGAGAGGCTTGAGAAAAAGTATTGGAAAGAAATTCTCATCTGTGTGCTCTCTCTCTCTGTGTCTGTCTCTCTGTCTCTCTTTCTTTATGTGTCTCTGTGTCTGTCTCTCTGTCTCTCTTCCTCTCTTCTCCCCTTCTCAATAACTGCTAACACATCTAAAAGCTGATCTGTGCTAGAGGCTGACACACATTTGGAAAGGTGTATTTTGCCATAGAGATCTGGTGCTCTCCTTCACTGACTGCAATTCTGTCATCTCTGCTGTCTAGCAAATTTTAAAAAGTCAAGTCAGTGAGCAAACATATCATTGAATTTATTTTTTTAACATCATAAACAGTGTATTTGTCAGAGTCCATCAAAATGATGGATGAAATGATGTATGTTAGCATTATACGTGAAATATTTTCTGGCGAATATAATTAAAAGGAATTAGGCTAGGAAAAAATTTGCATAATGTACTGTAAACTTTAGTCTGTTTAAAAATTGAACCAAGTTTAAGAAGTTTAAAAATTAAAAAGAGAGGAGTGGAGAGACAGCTGAATGGTCTCAGGGCCTGCCTGGTAAGCGCAGGACCCCATTTCCAGCCTGGTACCACATGCTTTGCTGGCCCTGGACTCTGAGCTGACTACCAAAACTGGACGTAGTGACATGTGCCTGTAATCTCAGTGCTAGTGAGGCTGAGGCAGGAGGTACTTGGACGATGATATGTATGAAGAGCTTGAGAACTTATCAAACATTACTATATAATAATCATATTGCATCCCGGACACCACATGCCACTCTGTCCCCACCCCTGGGCATGCTGATATGGCCACCAAGAATGGGCATGATGGTGCACATGCATAATCCTAGTCTAGGGAGGCTGAAAACAAGGTGATGGTCATGAGGGCGAGCTGCATAGTGAGATCCTGTGCCAACTACATAAAAACAAAACAAAAGTAATTCTTTAATAATTGTGTTGTAGGAGGGGAAGAAAGGTTAACTTTAGAATGTGAGTTCTTAATGTTTCTTCCATGATGCTTAATACTTGTAAAATTCATTTTGATAGTCTACTAAAAATCATATTCTTCTAAATAATTCATGAGGCCATTTTTGTCAGCTGTTATGATCTTTCCTTTTCTTTGACTTGGTGGTTAATGATGAAACACAGAATGCAGGGCAGGATCTGAGCATGTTGGGTGCTTTGTAGCCCATTCTGTTGGCAGGATGTACACCTTAACCATATGGTGAGGCAAGGTTCTTCCACTCACTCCCGAGGTTTATTCTTCCGTGCCCTCCGTGAGAAATTATCACTATTCACACTTGTTTAGCCTTCATAAAAATCTTTCTAGCTGAAGCACTGGGATAAGGTCACCATCTGCCACTCAGAAATGCCAATATCAAATGAGCAACAGGAGGGAGATTTATTTCATCCTTAGAGAATCTCAGAAGGAACTTCATGTGAGTAGAGCACTAATTGATTCCCTTCTTTACCAGTATGGACCATAGTTTACATTTTATGTAATCAATTGCTTGGTAATACTCCAGAGCTCTATGCATTTAAATTACCTGCCATTTCTTAAAACAGCATTACATGCACCTTTAAAAAATACAGATGTCTTTAAGATCAAATGTACAGTTTGTCTACCAGACATAGCTTGAAATTTAAGCAAAGATGGCTGGATGAGATAGGACATTCAGTTCAATTTTAATTTTTATGAAAGTTATTTGGTAGATTAGAAATGAACTCTCTAAAGAGTAAAATTTTAAGGTGGATGTGTACAGTGTTAATAGATTTTCATTATTAATAAATTTCTTGAATAGTAGTAAAAGTTAACACAAGGTTCAAACATTTTTTTTAATATGGTAAGGTTTTCTTTAGTCTTTGGAAAATATTAGTTACTTCCAGAATCATTATCTGCCAAAATTTTTATTTGTCAGAAGACAGCTAATTTATGTAAATAACATTTTGTTATGTATTTGCATTCCGTATGCTACAATAAATAGTGTGTTTCTTAAATGAACCTCTATTAGTGATACCTGCATAACTGTTGAAAATCATGAAAAATAGTTTTAAGTAAAGTCATTATAATGGTTTAGATCTAAAATGTTCCTTTAAAGATATGCTTAGAGTTCAGACACAGAGAGTGATTGAAGGGCTGGTGAGATAGCTCAGTTGTCAAAAATGCCTACTTAGACAAACTTAGGCAGGCACAGGGACCATGGTTGGATCTCCGGAACTACACAGGGCATCCCACAGGGTGGGCTGAGCCAGCCATAGGAAAAAAATAGTGATTGAATCAGTGATTAGAAAGTGCTATATCCACTTTAATCAGATTAATCAGATGGATGAACTTGTAACTGAATGTGCCAATAGACGACTGAAACAGCTCCTAGCAGCGTGCTCTGGATGGGCGTGTTCTTCTGGCTCCTGTTTACTCTCTCTGCATCTTGGATGGCATGAGTGGACCACCTTTCCTCCAGCAGATTCTTCCACCATTCTATTTCAGCCTTTGATCCAGTTAACGTGGAACTGAATCCACTGCACCTACTAGCAAAACTAATCCTCTCTTTCACATTGTTGTTGTTGGGTGCTATTTGTCTCAGCCATGGGAGCATAATACCACCAGCTATGGAGATATTTTAGAGGTTGCATAATATGCAAATGAATGAGCTCTTTTATTTGGGTTTTTGCATTTACATTGAAAAGGTCTGAGTCTCCTATTAGTAAATAAAATACTTGCTTGGCTTAATATTCATTATGACCTTTACTTTGTTTGGTCAACATTAGCCTTGTACACATTGTGTGTAGTATTGTACACATCAATCTTAAATGCACTTTGGCATTTGTGTTGAAGTAGGTTATCATAATAATACTATCTACAAAATCCTTTTAGTTGAGAAAGATGAGCTTTGATAAGAATGTGAACAAAGATCTAGGGAGTGATAGCTTTATCTTATTTTGGTTTTAGAACCTTGGCTTAAGCAATTATATAAATTAGATGAGAATTGTCTAGACTGACCCAAATTCTCATGCCTTTTGCTACAGTAAATAATCTGATTTCTCTGACTTAATTTGTCTTTGTAACCTTTATTTCCTAGCAGTCTGTACCATTCATTCTAAATTTATTAGCAGTGATCACGAAGATCTCTGTTTCAAACTGCATGGTAGGCAATTTATTGGAGAATTATGTGAGTATTCTCTACTTGGTGAGGGGAGTGTATCTTTTCTAGTATTTTTAAGTTTAATATCACTTTCAGATGATTGAGCAAATAGCCCAGTTATTTATCTATTTCCCACATGTTTGTCTGAAAGCTTCCACTTTGATTATTAGGATACAAGGCTTATTTTTAAGATTTATTTATGTGGTACAGGGTCTTGCTACATGGCTTGGGCCTGTAGTGATGCTCCTGGCTCAGCCTCCTCAGCACTGGGATTATAGCTGTGCACCACCCCTCCTGCTTCCAGTGGCTGGCGTGGCATGGACCTGAAGAGCGGGTGGTATGGGGGATTAAGCCCAATTCCTTGTGCTTGCCAGGCTGGCACTTAAAGCCCTGAACTATCTCACTGGCCCCGAACAGAAAGGTTTGGAATTAAGTTCTATAAAACAGTAATTTGAATTAAAAACTATTTTTAAAAATCAGTGCTTTCAGAGTTTTAAAAGCCTTTATGTTTTTTTTTTTTTCAAATGTTACCATATTCTTTCATTGACTACTCTTGCTTGTTAGAATGACATATTATTAGTACAAATACCCCAGCATCTTATTCATATTCTCTTCACTGAGACATGATACCGGATACCCACTAGAGGTGAGATTTATTTTGGCTTAGAGGCTGTGGAAGTTCCTGTGCACAGTTGTCTGACTCCAGGGCAGAGGCATCATGGTGGAGGGGTGTGGTGGAAGGAAAGCTGCAATCTCAGGGCCACCAGGGAGCAGAGGAGGGACAGCTGACAAGGGCAGGTAGCTCCATTCAGGCTGCACTGTCCTGACCCATTCCTTTGGACCAGACTCCGTTACCTAACAACTACTCCACTATAAGTACCAATAATTTAATAACACCCACCTTTGAGTGCGTACAGCTTTGGAGAAACATATAGTCACAGATCATGATAGCAAGTTACCTATTTAGTGAAGTAGGTTTTATTGTCATTGACTTGTGTACTGGTGGTTAAACTCTAAAGATCAGCTATCTTTTCTAAGCTTTAGTTTCACAATCTAAGAAGAGCCTCGCTTTTGTGAATGAAAGTAGAACTTTAGTGTTTTTTCAACCTTTGATTATTTTATGTGAGCAATACTCCTAATTGTATATTATGAACTTTTTGCTGAAAATATTCCAATTTTGTTTTGTTGTTGTTGTATCTGTTTGTTTTTTGTGCTATTGGGGCCTGATCCCAGGGCAAGAACTCTAGGTCTGAGCCACATCCCTCCCCCAGCACATGTTCCAATTTTGAAGGACAAAGTCATACTATGTTTAGGGCTTGCCAATTCTGATAAACCTATAAAATAACTCAGATGCCAGCATAGAAGTTGAATAAGATTGACTCAACTTCCCCTGCAGTGCCCTGTGCAAATCTGATGCTTCTCCAAGGTCTGTGCGTTTTCAAGGCCATTCTGCCGAAGCATTTCTGCGTGTGCTGGAGGTTTCTTTTTTCCATCAAATAATCTAGGAGTGACCACTTATTATTCTCAAAAGCAATAAAGTTTGCTGATAATTTCAGGAGAAAGAATGAGGAGGCTGATAGCACAGCCATTCGAATAGCTTTAAATGAGAACTTAGCCTACCCTGCAATTTTGCTATCTGTCAGGACTCCAGTAGGTCACTGGCTGCTTTGTCCTGTTCTCTTAACATCCTAGTGTTCTGTTTCTTTCTTGGCAGAAAATGCGTTTCAATTTTTCTACCACAGAGGACGTCTCATTGTCCTATTTCCCACAACCCTCATCATTCTTTGTTGCTTTAGTCTTTACCTAACTAAAAATACTGCTTTCTATAGGTTCATAAGATATTTTCCCCAAAGAAGAAGATTTCTTTTGTAATAGAAATTCTTGAATATCTATAAAGTTAGCATTTGTATTAAAAGCCTGTATATTGATTTACTATGGAGAATATTACTGAAGACATTTTTTTCTGTTTGTGGTGTTGGTTTATAAATCCAGGACCTCACACATATGAGGCAAATTGTCTATCATGGAGCTCCAGGTCGAGACCAACATATACTTCAATGTATAAGTTCATTAATCATATTTGATGATGTTATATCTATTTGTAATTTGACATTTATTTTATTCAGCTAAATGTTTTTTATTGTTTTCTCTTTCAAATATCATTCAAAAAGTACAAGTAGATGCACAAGGAATAAGACATATTAAGGAATAAATAAGAGGCCCAGATTAAAGTGGCCGAATGAGATTGAAGAAGAGATGCAGAAATAGTGAATGGGATTATACCTTACCTAGTGCCGGCGGAAGTGGGCAGTGTGGAGAGAAGAGACTGCCATGAACTGCCCTATCAGCTACAGCTTGTGTACAGCACTTTTTCACTGTCCATGAGAGGATGGTTTGGCCCCATAACCTAAAATAATTGGACAATATGAAAACAAGAATGATTTAGTAATTTTTGTACGCAATTATTTACATGTAACAGATAACTTTTATACCTTAACTGAGTGATCTAAAGATGTTTCAGGGAAAATAGTTTTCCAAATGCTTTGCAGCACCCTTAGATTGTTCTGTGTCATGTACCTTTCAAAACCAATGGTGACAAGTTTAAAGTATTGTTCTGTCTCAGCGTAGATCCGCAGTGGGACAGAGCTGACATGGGCTAATATGTGGAATTCTGCTCTCTGAAACTGGTCAGAGGCGATGCTGGGTGACTGTGCTGAGTGAAAGACAACATCTTTTCATACTTGTTGCATCAAAGACTCTATTAAAATCACTTCCACTGCTTTGTCTCATCTGCAATATGATTAACATTAGGTCAGAGCACCACTCCTGAGGCTTACGACCCAAGCAGCTGCAATGTTTCTCTGAGCTGCATTACTTACCTGTACCTATCTTTTGCAAAGAATGTGCACCTATGTTGACTGTAATCATTCTTTAAAAGTTTATATCATTAAAACAATCTATCACTGGAAAAGAATCTGTGACTCTTTTTTTTTTTCTATTATTTTTCGGTTTTATTGGTCTACTTCCCCTTTTTCCTCAACCAAGAGTTATTTAAGATAAAAACTTAGTGTGATTTGTTGACAACACGTGACTTGGGTTATAATGAGGGTTGTTAGGCATCCTGTTAATGCTGTGTAGATATCTTTATGCTGATTTTAAAATTTATTTATAGGGAGGTGATGCATGTATGCAAACAGTACATCTCGATTCTGTCCCTCATCTTTTCAATCTCTTAATTTCCCTTCCCTTTTGCAAGTTCTGTATCTTCCTAATTTCAATGATCTTTGTTCAGTTTTGCTGTTTATTTTATTTACATTTTGTAGGGCAATGTGTCAGTGTTGCTTTATATCCTGAGTTTTATTTGTCTATTTTTATAACTTTGCATGCAGTGTTTTTTCATTTATATTGGATTTCCTATTGACACTACTGATTGCAAAAGATAAAATGAGCATTTTCATAGATAATAGTCCCGGTTGCTTGGCTCATTGATAGTACATATGAATAATACACCATCCATATTTAATAGCATATGTTATACTCCTTAATACATCTATAGCCATTTATTTCCAGAGGGGAAACTATCCAGCTGCTTTTGGTTTGTTTAGTTTTTCAGTGAAACCTGAAGATAGCATTGAATATTTCCCCCAAGACCTACACAGCCTGTGTATTACTACTTTAGCATATTATCCACCATCATACTTTCCTAAGACATTTCCTTAGGAATTCTATCAGGTTTCTTAAAAATAATTTTAGATACAACCTGTTTTGACATTGTTAATTGTTTCTTCTACTTTATTCATATAACACTGAAAAGGTATACACACACACACACACACACACACACACACACATATATATATATTTCTATGACATATGCTAAATTGTTATTCACTTCTGATGTGAGGAACTGTATGATTAGATAACATTAGGCTGATATTTAAGCACCTGTTTCAAAGAGCTACACATATATTATTATTGTGTGTTATTGGGATTCTCTAAGCACTAGAGACTTGTTTTAGGTGAAATGTATTTCTTTAATCTGGAAAATGTATTCTTAGAATTTCTCAGGAATTCCTGTTTTATCTCAAAGCTTGTAGACATCCTCTATTTTTAGACAACAATGAGACTATAGGTCAGAATTTATGAGTACCAAGTTCTTCTTTAATTATTGACAAATGACTCAATCACTGGAAACATTTATTGCTTGTATGGGCGTGGCTGATGGACAGCACACCACTGCCGTCTTGAAGCACTCAGGTTGCAGAAGCATGGTCATAATTCAGCCCAAACACTTCCCTCCTATCAGGAGAATGAACTAGCACTGCATACCCTCAGCTCGACGAGGTGCAATGACGACACTTGGACTGAACACATGTCTCCATAGCAAAAGGAATAGGTGTCAGTATTGATACACTAAATCTTGTATCTTAATCCAAATTACATAAACTAGATATAGGTTTATGGTATATATTGCAAAAGGAAAGTAGCAAAGGAGAACTCAACTTTTTCATTTGATAGATGAAAGAAATGAGAGCTGAGGTTATTGTCCTCGAATCAGGGAACAAGTTAGTGACTAAATGGCATCGAAGACTCATGATTCTAGGCCAGTCCAGGATTCCTTCTGCTTTGCATGATACTTAATATTTTTAAGGCCTAACAACTCATTTGTATGATCAGTCATTTTCTTTATTATCTCAAATACTGTACAAATATTTTATGTTATGAGACTTTTGTGTGATTTAAATTTTAAAAGACTAAACTAGATGGAACACAACTTGCAACATTTTTAGAGAACTTGCTCTCTGATATTTATATAAAGTATGATGATAAACATGTGAGTTGGTAATTAGTTTTAGTTATTAATTCTCAAAATTAATTCTTATGGGGTTTAGAGAGGAACTCATCCAAAAATATTATTAGACCTGATTACAATAGTAAGGGAGGTTTTCTGGGGTAAAGGCAATTATATTGAAATATGCTTGGTTGATAAAACATGATTATAAAATGAAAATCTATAATATCAGTATTTGTTTTATAAAATAATACAATTATAGCTATTTATTTGTATAACAGGCAAAGAAAAGCAATAATTCTTTTGAACTTCCTTTTTTTTTGGCAGAACTGGGGATTGAACTCAGGCCCTTATGCTTGCCAGGCAAGTGCTTATTCTACTGAGCCATCTCCCTGGCCTCTTTTGAACTTTGATTTGTGATTTAAAACTATTTTGTGTTTTTAATTTATTTTGCTACTTTTCTGAGTAAAAACCTAACTGACTGGCACAATTGTACTGCTTTGCTTTTAGTAAAATAGCTTTATTTTATTCTAGGGGATAGTTGACGTTACAGAAGTAAAATATTATGTTAGAACATAATGGATTCCTAGTTATTTTGCTTTTGCAAAATGTCACTTATCAGTTTGTCATAACCTTGAATCAGAAATTTTTCTCTGGGCCAAGTGTTGCCTGAGTGAAACTCTCTCCTGTTATTTACAACCTACTTCTGCCTAGATTTTTTTAATACTATGAACTTATTTTTTAAATTTATTTATTATTTGTTTATGTATTTTGAGGAAAGGTCTACAGGATGCTAGAGGTCTCACTACTAGATGGGATTCGTAGTGATCTGCCTATTTACAGATTCCTAGAGCTGGGATTATAGGCATGCACCACCACATCCATTTGCAGTTGCTATATCAGTGCGTCCTGGGGGCAGGCCCAGCAAGGCAGGCCCAGAGATGGAACTCCTGGCTCTTGAGCCTGCTTCCAGGCACTTTAATACCCTGAGTTATTTGGCCGGCCCCAGTAGGATAAACAGGTTAAATTAAAAGAGTGAAGTGGAAAAAGTGTTTTACAATGGAAATTGGTTGTCTGATAGGGTGGTGGGCCAAAGGTAACTGTGGAGCTATAGTCACTGAGTGTGTCAAGTTGAATACTGTGTTGGGTGTTCATGGGATTATCTGCAGCAGTTGTGTGAGACAACTTTGAAATATAGCTGATAAAGCTGAAAAGACAGCAAGTCTACAAAATTAAGATTTCCTTCTGAAGTACAGATGAGAAGAAAGTCACCAAGGCATTTAAAGGAAAAACTGCCACAAAATAAAGTGCCAGAAGATTCAGTTATGTTCAGTTTTCACTGAATATTGAATCTACCTCAACCAAATCTTTGGTGAGAGAAAGAAGTTCTCATTGGGAAAGATCTTTCATGATCTATGGATTTTTTAACTTTACTTTTTGTTTATTGAATCTAGAAGTTAGCTTTATTATTATTTTTTTCTTCTGTATTTTAGGGAAGGATCTACAGGGTGTTCAGGGTCTCACTACTAGATCAGACTCATAGTGATTGTCTTGTTTACAGCCTCCCAAGTGTTGGGATTACAGGGGTGTGCTACCACACCCAGTCTCTAAAAGTTAGCTTTAAAACTGTATTTTTTAAAACTATTTCAACATTTCAACAGCCATAAATCTGAGTGTGACTCTCTTGGGTAGGTAGGCGATAATGATGAAGGAGATCCGGAGTTTCCTTTTTTGTAATCTACAGGTAATACTGGCAGTATCTCTGCAGCAACTGTGAGGCATTTCAATTTATGGAGGCCTCTCTCTTTCTCAGTGACTAAGCACATGAAAGAGCCCTGAATTCTGAGAAGAATGCAGCTATGACACATGAAGTCCCTAAGTACTCTATTCAGATACTTGCTTGCAGCAATTAGGCTTGAAATCAGACCCCCTGACAGTATCATTGATCAGGCAAAATCTGTGCTTAACTCATATCCTCTCCTCTTTTCAGGTAATGTCAGAGTTCTGGGAGAATTAGGGACGCAGATTGGTTGTCACTTGGCTTGTAGCGCTTATCACACTTACTGGGCCTTGGTGCAGATTAAATCTTCTACTCTAATGTGGCAGCCTCTAGCCAGTGATTCCCAGTGTTTAGTAATAAGTTATGTGTAAGAAATAAGCTCTTGGCATTGATAATGTAGTAAACTTTAATGTGTAGTAATATTTATACTAAAATGGGATAAAATACCCCATGGCATTTTTGAAATGAACTGGGGGAGAATCCAAGTGTTTCATGGAAATAAATAGTGGTTTAAAATGTCACAGTCACTGACTGTTCTAAGCCTGACACTGCTCCTGACCAAACTTTATTAGGGTATGCGCTAGCGTGCTGAACCTTAGGTATTTATTTATAAACAAGAGAACCGTATCGGCCCTGCCTCTTTTGTTTGCTTTTGTTTTTGTCTTTTTGAGACAGGGTCTCACTATGCAGTTCAGGCTGGCCTTAAGCTCACTTTGTAGCTCAGGCTGGTCTCGAACTCACAACAATCCTTCTGCCTCAGCTTCCCGAGTCCTGGGATTACAGGCATATGCCACCACGCCCGGCCCTGCCTCTTTTTATAAACTTAAAATGATATCCTGTATATAAGTGGATGCCCAATTACTCTTTCACTGATATCCTGATATCAGAAAATGATTGTTTTATGGTGCTTGAAAAACATGCTTTGGTCACCATAAGATATGAAAATCACTAAAAATACAGTATGCTTTAGCTATCGTCATAAGTGGAGGGTGACGCATGTAGCAACAGTATGTACTTTTCTTAGTTGCTTTTCGTTTGTTTTGGTTACATTAATTATTTACTTATTATTCTGTATGTAGTTGTAGGGACATAAAACTAAATTAAAAAAAAATGTCTACTATAACAGAGCTTGTCCCTTAGTAGAATAATAGCACAGTTAGAATATTTTTTCCCCCAATAACATAGGAAGTGACACACTAATCCTTCATAAATGTTATCATTTTATTTTATTTTATTACTTTATAGGGTAAATGCTACCTATTAAGAGGAATGATCCATATTTTCATTCACTTTCTAATTATATACAACTATTATAAATACCCTGAAGTTGAAAAAAATGAAAACTGTCCCCTTGAGTTTTGGCTAATATTTGTGTTTAAATGCATGTCAACTTTAAATATCTCTGTTTCATGTGTTCCTTGCTTTCTATTTAGACTGTTTTTAAAAACAGAATATAAGGCAGATCTAAATAGGCATGAGCAAGTGTTAGAAGAATTTTAAGCATTATCAGTGCTTCCAATGATGTTTTAGGTGCCTTTTTGGCCTTAAAGAATTGTCCTACCCTGTGTTTATCTAAATCATCCTGAATGTGGAGTGATTATAAAAAGCTTTTTAAAAGTTCTCTCCAGTAGCAGTAATTCTCCTTCCATAGTCTTTGCTAATGCAATTTCTTGACAGGCTACTTACGTAGTGTGTGAGAAAGAGGTCATGGATTGTGATTTTTAGAAAGCTTTTTCACTTCATTGTGTGTAGAATATCTTTATCAGAAAAAAAATAGTTGTTAATGGTTGAAATTCTTAAGGATTATCATGGAAAAGGGGGATGAATTTGGCATGAAGTTTATCTGAGAAATTATTAAGAGAAGGATCATTATCAATTTTTTAGATTTGTTCCAGTTAACATATGGCCTGATGGATGGATGGATGGATGGATGGATGGATGGATGGATGGATGTAGAAAGAAGATGAAAAAAAAGGATGAATGTTTCCATTGATTTTCAGGGAACCTAAGTCCTAATTTTGTTTTTAGTATATAGAATTTAAACATTTTAGTTTTTAGTATATATGATTTGAAAACAATTTTTATCTTGCTGATATCATTCCAGATAAAATGATCAGACCAAATCACGTGTAAATTGTTTTAAGGCCTTAAATTTATGAATACACATAAAATGTATGTAAGTTTTGTTAATGCTTCTGGTTCAGTTTTAAAGTAGTTTTCTTGTTAGCTCATTCCTGATTAATAGGTGAGCTTGCCTTTCCTCTTCTGTGAACACTGAGTTAACACGTTCCAAAGGAACGTGTTTCAGGTACGTACCTGGAATCATGGACTTTCCCGACGATGCCGAGAGTTGGAGGAAGATCTGGCAATGAGCAAGAAGGAGAAGCTGACTCATGTTTTCAGAGATGCTTAATTCCAGAACAATGAATTTAATTCTAATTAAATGCTATTTATCTAAAATATTGATAAAGATGACCATAGATATACTTAATGAAATTTTTAAAAGAACATTGCTCTTTTCAGCACTGTGACAACTAGATTTGACTTTCTAACATATGCTTCCTTATGGAATACCCTTCTTCAGAGGTTGTTTAATAGTGTTTGAACAGGATATCCTATCCTATCTGTGTCTTGTACTATGAATAACCACTACAAAGACAACAGTATGTAAGGTATTAATTATTGAAACTGTCCTATTAATCAGTTTTGAAACTGCCCCATTGCTATTTGTTTCTCAATAAAAATAAATAAATAAATGTCAAAAGCCAAAATACCATAAACACTTAGAGATGACTATTACTTCTTTCGATAAGGAAATAGATAAACAGCTCCTTTTGAGAGTGAAAATGACAGTGATCCCAGACTGTGATAGCCACCCTATAAGTGACTGAGGCTAGAGATCCATAAGAAGCAGAAGTGGCCACCTAATGCTCCAGAGGAACTCTAAAGAAGAACTTAGGAAGCATCTGGAAGTCACCTAACTCTTTCCTGTGGAGGTCTATTCATTTAAAACACAGACCTCATATGGCGATTTTATTTTCCCAAGTGTGCTTGCTCATTTTTTTTTTTTTCATTGAGAATATGGTGACATTCTGAAACATTTCTTTTGAATCTGGATTTGTGAACATCAGATATTTTCCAAGGATAGTGTTGATTTTCTGGATAAGCTTACCAGTTTACTCTGTTTTTAATGAAACTATTCAAGTCAACAGATCCTCCTAGGGGCTCATCAAACCACTGGCTGTGTTTCTTCTGGTACATAGTTTAAATTTCTCATTCATCAAGAATTTGTTATAATTTTAAGGATAGCAGGTAAGCCTGCATATCTAGCAATATTTATCTGACAGGTGTTTTGAATCATGGAATCCTACTCTTAGCTTGTTCTCTAAGGTTAGGAAAATACTTTTTGGGCCGAGGAGATAGCTCAGTAGAATAAGCGCTTGCCTGGCAAGCACAAGGGCCTGAGTTCAATTCCTGGTTCCACAAAACAAAACAAACAGGAGAATACTTTTTTAGCAGCTCAATTTAAAATGAACATACTATAAAAGTATATTTCATCAGTTTTAAGAGTATAACATTCCTTGGGTTGTGGATATAGCTCAATGACACAAAACCTACCTGGCAAGCATGAGATCCTGAGTTTGATACTCATTATGACTTCTGCCCCCAACACACAAAGAATATATTTCTTGACTCTGAAAAGATTGTGGTCCAGCTTTATAATACAGTTATGTGGGGAAGGAAAATATTTAAATATTGATGATATTCTTAGATGATTATACAGCTGCTGTATGGACAAAATTAAGCCAATTTAAGTTTGGAAGTACTCTAGTCCTGTGAAAATACATGGAACAGGGGCTGGGAATATGGCTCAACGGAATAAGTGCTTCCCTGGCAAGTACAAGGGCCTGAGTCCAACCCCTGGTTCCACAAAAAAAAAAAAAAAAAAAAAAAAAAAAAAAAAAAAAAAAAAAAAAAAAAAAAAAAAAAAAAAAAAAAAAAAAAAAAGGAACATAGCATTCATTTATTTTCAAGATTATATGCTCTGTTCAGGAAGATATCTTGGGATATCTCCTTCAGTCATCAACAGACTCATATGAAATTGAATTACTAGCATCCATTGCATATGAGAAAACAAAGATACAACAAAACTGAAGAAACAGCCCCAAAAATCCACATCTGCAGACTATATATCATCCATGATCCCTTACCCTTCTTAATAAGCTACAGGTCCAGATGAGAATTGCTATGTGGGTTCAGAAGAAGCGAAGGCTAAGGAAGGCATCATGGGAGAAAGGGACTTTAACTGCCCTCAGAAATGTGGCTACAATTGACAAGTGAACACATACAAGGAGGTTGTTATTCGAGAAAAATTATCTTGAGGACATAAATGTTGTAAAGGAGAGTGTGGCCCCATTGGTTTTAGCAGTTCACTTATTATGCTCCTTAAATGTACTTCAGCTCATTGTCTGGCCTGCCTCTGCGTATAATCCTTTGTAATAGGAGACCAAACTGTAGCAGAGAGGCCTTGGAGAAGTGGAGACAATTACAGCAGTAAGAGCAAGCAACATACTTATACTAGAACAGATATTATGTGAAGGAGTTCACATGATTTGTTCTGAGTCTTCACTTCTGTTTTTGGTAATAAGATGAACAAGATGAGAGAGGAAATAGTAAACATACATATACATATATACAGATAAACAGCATACAGATGTGAATTAAAAGCATGATGGTTCTTGTGAGAAACTAAAAAAAAAAAAATCTTCAGAGATCAAATATGCGGCAAGGCTGCTATCCAGAAAGGTTTCTACCAGTCCTCAGTGACCCCAAGACATCCGTAAACCACACATGTGAAGGTGAAGGATGAACTTGGGCCCCAGCAAGGCAGGCGTTGGATGAAAACTATCTATAAGTTCATGACCCCAAATGGCTACACTTCCAGCAAGAAAAATAAGTAAAATATGGAAGAAAAACTCTGTGTGTCTGAAGATGGGAATGTGTTGGTCATTTTGGAGCTTTGTTGTATATGGAAGGGAAATAAGAATGACACTTACATTCATTTGTAGCTGGAATTTATAGCATTAGTATGTGTGACCTACACATTGTGTGTGGGTGTGTGGGAGTTCCTCTGGATATCAGGAATGGAACTCAGGACTTCGCATTCGCCAGGCAGGGCTTGTGCTGCCCCCACATATGCACTCTTGAGGAATGACTAATTTTTAATGCTTAAATTATGAAAACATCAAACATAAATATTGAAAAAATTAATGCAAGCAACATCCCTAAACCTGCTAGTGAGGTTCTTCCAATTTCCAGCATTTTGACACACTTTTGTCTTAAGTTTTTATAACATTGTCAAACCATTTGAATGTAAGCTGACAATATCATGAAAATTTATCATAAGTATTCCAACACAGATCTTCGAAAAATACTCATCTTCACTTATATACCACATTATTATTGTCATTCCACCTTGAGGAAATGTATATTCAAGTCTTGGATTATACTGATAATAATATTTTTATATTCTGATTTCCATGGGAATTGTAAATCATCTTTTATTGTTATTACTTTCCAGAACCAAAATTTTATCATATATTACATGTCCTAATATAGCTAAATGTATATCATATGTATACATACCTGTAAATTTGACATACACATTTACTAAGTACAATTTAAACTTTTTTTGTAAGAATCATTTCTTTGTATTTCAGCTTATCAGGAGATACAATAACTAGGTTGTTGTGCTACTAGGCTAAGGTGAAACACTTAGTTAATTTATCAGAATCTCTTTTTAAAACTACTTGTGTTTGCTTTTGCCTCTATCAAATTATCGCTAGTGTGACAGTTTACTCTGTGTTCAAATACTGACTTCTATCCATTAGTTTCATCAGCCTAACACTATTAGTTGAATCAATTATTTTGATAGCTTGTATTCATTAGCTGATATTTAGCATTAGATAGTAGTCTTCCATAATGATGACTTTCATCCAGTTAAAATGAATCACAGTAATTCCTCAAAGATGAAAAGTTATTTTTCCTTCAATTTCCAATTTTCACAGAAAGTTATTGACATATAAATGATCTCCAGCAAGGACAAATAGATGAATATTATCCCTCCCACCGTTTTATTTCTTAGGCATCATTATATGAAAAATACTAATTTTTCAAAAATTTATGCCAAGAATTAGAATGGATTATTGTTTATTTTGAAGGTCACTTTGTGATAAGCTATAATTTGTATCATTTTGATAGGCTTTCATTGTTCTGAAGGTTTTCTGGCTATATTGCACAGAATGTTCTGGGATAAATTCATTTTTCCCTGCCTCAGACCTGGAATTAGATGGATCTCGGGTGCCAAAATGTAATATACTTTAAAGATAGATAATTTTCTTAAATAATTTACCAGTAACATGGACTCACAATACAACAATTACAAATGGTATGGTGTTAACAATTATCCGTGAAAAAAAACCAGAAAACCAAATTCTAAAATTAGAACTTCAAAGCTGATGAATACTACAATCATCATATTTAGAGAGATAAGAGTTTAGCATATTCATAAAAGTAAAAGCTAATCTTAATGGTGTAGCAAAGAAAGAAGAGAAACTTGCTAGCAAAAATAACCTGGCAGCTTTAAAAAAGAGTAAGTAGAACTTCTTAAAATAAAAATGTACACATATGTACAATTTTCTCAGCTTTAGTGCCATGTTCTTAGGAACATCTACAGCACAATCTAAGTGGTAGGAGAAGTAAATGTGCAGGCCAAAATGAAAAAGGAGAAAGATAAAGCAGAGGTCCATGCAAAAGAGCTTGTGCACTCCCGGAGGCCAAAGGAGTAGAAATAGGAATACTGGAGGCTGAGGACAGTGATCCAAATTGTTGCAGTGCATTTTCCTTTCTAGAATTGTCGTAGTGGATTAGAACTTCGTTACCGTGTAGTCAACAGAACCACCCAAGAGAGACCTATCTTGTTCATAATTATGGCCATCCCTCTCTATTTTGGACTTTTGCCCTGTACTTGTAGCACTTTGGCCTTGCTCTGTTCTCAACTGTGGGCAGGTATAACACATGTACAGAGTTGGCTGAAAAAGATACGCATAACTAATAAAGCCACAGGTTTTGGGACATAGATCGGTGGTCTAAGAACCTGGCTGGCAAGCACAAGGACCCGGGTTCAATCCCAGGTATCACATGCCATGCCTGCCCCCATGCCAAGCTGGCCACTGAAATAGGATGTTGCAGTGCACACCTGTAATCCCAGCATGGGGGAGGCCAAGACAGCAGAATCATTATGATTCTGGGTTTCAGTAGCAAGAACCTGTACCAAATAAGTAATTGGGTACAATGTTAAAATAGTAAAACAAATAGTACTCACAGTAGAAAAGTTCTTTGACATAGGCCCTGGCAATGATTTCTTTATTATTTCACCAAGAGCTCAGGCTACAAAGCAAAGATAAATAAACTGGACCACATCAAACTACAAAGCTTCTGTGAAGCAAAAATAACAATGAGCACAATGAAAAGTTAAGCTACACTTTGGGAGAAAGTGTCTGCATATTATAACAAGGTAAGAAATGAACATCCAAGATTTATAAGGACTCAGCATAGCTAAATCACAAGAAAAGGCATTAAAATTCATACAAGATTTGAATATACATTTCCTCATGGATGGCACGCAATGCTTAGCATGGATGAGAACATGTGTTCAACATGACTATCATCAAGGAAAGACAAATGAAACCTCCTCCTTTTTAGGATAGCTATATAAAAGACAACTCACAAATTGGGAAAATATGTAACCAACAATCACTTGGACAAAGGGCCTCTATCTAAATTATATAAAGAAACAAAAGAAATTGGCTCTCAAAACTCAAATTCCCAGTTGAAAAATGGGTATCTGAGATGAACACACACTTCTCAAATGAAGAAATACAAGTGGAAAATAAATATATGAAAAAATGTTCCACAGCATTAGCCATTCAAGAAATGCAAATTAAAACAACACTGAGATACCATCTCACCCCAAAAAGATTGACTGTCATAAAGAAATCAACTAATAACAAATGCTGGAGAGGCTTTGGAGAAAAAGGAACACTATAATATCATGTATGCACCTTGTACAATACCAAAACGTTATGAAAACAGTTTGCAATGTATTATTTCATCGACTCTGTATGGTTATGGTGTTTTGAAACTGTCCGATTGACATTTGTATTTCAATAAAATAAAAATAAATGGAAAAAAAAGGAAGAAAAAAAATAAAATTAAATTAAAAAAAAAAAAAGGAACACTTCTCCACTGCTGGTGAGAATATAGACTGGTACAACCAGTATAGAAATCAGTGTGGAGATGTCTTAGAAAACTGGGACTAGAAATCCCATTCAATTCAGCCATCCTTTTTGGGTATTTTCCCAAAAGAATTGAAAACATCATACCATAGTGATATATGTGCGTCCATATTTATAGCTGCACAATTTGTCATAGCCATATATTGAAAGCAAGGAATATGTACACTGCCTTAGGAATGCATGAAAAAGATGTGTCATGTTTATATAATGGAGTATTACTTAGCTATGAAGAAAGATACACTCAAAGCCTTTATAGGTAAGTAAATGCAAGGACAGGCTATATTCATAAGTGAAATAAATCAGACCTTTGTGTGTAAATATCATATTGTCTCCCTAGTGTAAGAACCTGAAAGAATAAATAAAACCTGAAACATATAATAGATATAGTAAAGTGGAAATAAGCTGAAGTTAAGGATTAAACAGCGAAGATGAAAGAAAGGAGAAAAGATAGGGAAAAAGGAAGGGAGGAAAATCATGCAAGTACATCTACAGGATGGCTGAGATGATTATACAAATAATTTGTATCAGTTTTTTTTTAAATAGCAGTTAATGTTTAGAATTTTCATCTTGACTAACTCTGTATGCTGATGTCTGCAATCTGAGCAACTACTTCAAGGACAGCAATGTATAATAGAAAACCCATAGCTGAATACCTTTCATCTTGGTCTTCTAAATCTGTATTGATAATGTCTTATCAGGGGCTGGGGAGATAGCTCAGTAGATTAAGTGCTTGCCTGGCAAGCTCAAGGCCCTGAGTTTAATCCCCAGTACTGCAAAAAAAAAAAAAAATCACAATGTAACGTCTTATCAATTATTATACTCTTTAAAATAAATTTTGAAGACAAGGAAAAAATTAAGATTTCTTGATAGCAAGCATTAATATTCAATTATTTATCCAAACTTGCACAACTATAGCTGTTAATCTGAGCAACAGATTTGACATTAAAAATAGATATCACAGCCATTGTTAATTAGCTATTCCTGTTTTGAAAATCCCTAACATATGCATTGTTATATGTTATCCTGTTTCTTTTTTTCTATTTGTTTTTGCTTCTGTTTTTACTCTTCAAGATAAAATAAAATACATTTTCAAAAAAATAGCTAATATGAAAAATTAAAAACAAGAGTTGCTAAGGAAATTGCACCAAGGAAGCCTTGCATGTTGATGAGAGAAATGTGGGTGTGAGCTGCTGTTATGGAATATAATGTGAAGGTTTCTAAAGAAATTAAAGACAGAAGCAACATAGGATCCAGAAAACTTGCTATATGATATGTACCCAAAGTAATGGGAACCACCATCTTGTAAAGATCACTGAAGTCTTTTATTTCTTGTTCATTATTCATAATAGTGAAGTTATACCCATCAGTGGGTGAATGGGTAAGGAAACTTATATATGGTTTGTCATGATATGCAAGGACCTGAAGACCATCATGATACGTGAAATTACAGAGAAATGTATGATACTATGTACATGTACAAACTAAGGAAAAGTAAAAGTTACAAAGATAGGAAATAAACTACTAGTGATAAACATGGTTAAAAGGCAGGAAGTGATAAAATCAAAAGGAATGAGGTAGCGTATTCCAGAACTGGCTGATCAAAGTATCTATTGTACAGTGGGGATGCTAGTCATGTCTTGCATTCAAACATTTTCCTAAAGGAATATATTACAACTATTCTTGGTTTAGGGGTGGAAGAATGCAAACTATTGATGGGGTAAAAGAGACTCCGTTTTAAGGAAGGGTCATTTAAATTCACTTCAACTACAGATAAACTCACTCTCTCAGCCCTCCCATGTACTTAACCATAAATCCACTTAGAGAAAACCAGGGTCATAAAATAAGCACAAATAGAACTTGGGAATAGGGCAAACATTGAACCCCGCTGCCCCATCACAGGTACATGTTCAACAGTGTCTGGGAAATGCAAACCTTGGGGCAATTGTGTAACATTCTTGTAAAATTCCTGAAGACCAGGTAGTGGGATGATGTGGTTACTACAGAAAATTGAATAGCATGTAACTTGAAAGCAATGTTCAAGCCAGTACTGACATTTTGTGGGCCAAGTCTTGAGAGTCTAGGGTGTCATTCAGGAACTCACAAGAAAAACTTCCTTGTTCCTCCATATTTCTCCTTTGTGGGGACTTGACTTTGCTTGCTATCGTCAGAAAATACATTGTGAGTTCATGAATATGCTAAGTTATCCTATTAATATCCTAATAGACATTTTAACTATGTACTCTATAGTTATATGTAACGTTGTGATGTATGTATTATTACATTAAATTATATATATTTTTAAAAAGCATAAAGGTAGATAAAGGTAGATTCAACAGTCAGTTTAGGACCAGGAAGAAAGCTCAGTGGCTTAAGCCCTTGTCTGGCAAGTGGAAGATCCTTAGTTTGAACCCTGGTGCAAAAAAAAAAAAAAAAAAAAAAAAAAAAAAAAAAAAAAAATTAACACAGTTTAGAAAACTAATGAACTGAAAGATGTGGGAGGCTTATCTAAGGTGTGTGAATCCACTGTTTTGTCACTCTGACTTGTGGAGCAAGAGGGAAGGAGAACAGAAACAGAGCTTATGTAAGAATGCAGGCTGCCAGGTAGCACCTTGCCCCAGGTGTCTGGCTCATCCTGCTTTTATTCCCCGAGACATGAGCATGCACAGTGAAAGTAACAATGTAGGTTTCATCTGACTTCACATATCCGTTAGTATGTGCTCAGGCAAATAACGCAGCTTCAGTCGTGCTGACTTTTCCCAAGGCCCTGCAATGTACCAACAATTCTGCGTGCTGTCTTTCGCCTTTGGACTCACAGAGGAGGCTAATTAGGCCACAGTTATTCTTCACTAGTCTCCCACAGAAGATACACAGAATTATCCAGATACAAATGAACAATGGAGAAAGACCTAATTTTAAATATGAGAGATACAAGAAGAAGCCATAATCAGAAAAGTAGATGGTCAGCCAGATAGCTCAGTGGATCAAAGTGCCTGCTTAGGCACACGCAGGGACTGGGGTTCAATCCCCATTGTGCCAGTGCTGGTCCTGCCCCTGGGCATGCTGAGATGGTGACTGAGACTGGGCATGCTTGTAAGCCCAGCACTTGGAAGGCTGAAAACGGGAGAATCGCTGAGTCCAATCTATGTAGTGAGACCCTGTAGACCCTGCACTAAAGACATTAAAAAATAATAACATAAAGTACATGAGAATAGTGAAAATAAAAGAGTGAAAAGTCAAAGAGGAAATGATGAAAATAATCTCTGATAATGTTAAAAGCACCAACCCTGATGTGCGGGAAATATAATAAAAGACAAACTCATACCTAGGCACGTTGCAGTGAACACAGAAACAACACATACTGAAAGAATTCTCAGGCTCAATAATAGAGAATACAGATTACATACAAAAGAACAAAATTAAAATTATATCTTCAGATTTCTAAAGGAATACAATTTATTTTATTTTTTATAGTCTATTATTCACAAAAATTTATTTTTTCCATAATTTAATTGAAGAACAAATAGCAATGAGACAGTTTCAAACCAAATTAGTAGAACAGATTCAATAATTAATACATTGCATATTGTTTTCTTAGTGGTTATTTGTTGTACAAGGTGCAGACATGATATTCTATTTACAAACAGTACTAGAGCTGATCCCTTTATTCATTGAAGAGAATGTAGTTGTATATCTATCTTTTTTTAAAAACTGATTTATAGGACAGTTTCAATAATTAATTCTTTTACATTGTTATCTTCCTAGTGGTTACTCATAGTACAAGAAGCAGACAAGATATCCTGTCCAAACACTATTAGTGCAAATCTTTCTTCTCATAGAATTACATGAAAGTAGCTGCATATTTATCCTGCATATTTATTCAGAATGGTCCTTCCTTTGTATCCCCTTTTTTTTGTTTAGTCTTGTCAGAGATGGGTATTCTATTGGCATTAAATTATTATAGGTGCTTGAATTCAGCAGAACACTCCAATGGAGGAATACATTTTAACATAGAAAAAAATATTTTCTTCAAGCCATGGGAAAATAGAACATGCAGACCACAAAACCTGAGAAATTATTACTAACTAATGAATCATTAAATGATCTTCTAAAGTCCCTGAAACAAAGTGAGAGATAAGAAATCATCAACAAAAATGGTCAACATCCAAAATGAATCATTTCATGTTGCCTTGGTTGCTCTTCTCTCATTGCTGGGACGAATACCTGAAATACAAAATGAAGGAAGGAAAGGCTTATTTAGCTCATAGTTAGTGGAGGTTTCAGTCCACAGTTGGCTGGCTGCAAGGCCAAGAGGTGTGTGTCAGAAAGTAACCTTTCATGGTGGGAGCAAAGAGCAGAGAGCAAAAGGGCAGGAGCAGTGGCAACAATGGCTACAGAGAGAAAGCCTGTCTCCTTTAGGTTGCATTCAGGCTGTTTGCCCCAGGCTGGGTATAGTTCTCACAACCATAATCCCAGAAGTACTAAGACCCATAATCCCAGCCTTAGGGTTTTTGTTTTTTGACACGGTCTCACTATGCAGCCCACATTCATAGTGATCCTCCTGCTTCCAGCCTCCCTAGGGCTGGGATTACAGGCGTGCGCCATCACACCCGGACTCCATCGCAGCCTTGACCATGAATTAATCTCAAACTCTACAAGGTCCTGCCTGCATGAGGCTTTGGAGTGACAACTAAACACAAACCATAACAAATGTACAAAATAATAATGATGCCTAGGTTTTAAAATTAGAACCAAGAATTAAAATGTTATATAAGAACAGCACATAAATCTGAAGGACAGTTAATGGAAGGAAAACATTATCATACTGCATTCTTTTGATGAAGTGTAGATTTTACTAAATTAAATATGTATGCGATAATTTATAGGTTAATTAGGAAAATACCAGAAAATGCATATAGATTCCACACACTTAGTGGAAAATCTAGATTGTCTCTGCAGAGCAAGGAAAAGTCCAGCCATAAGCTTGGCCAAGTTTTAATCTCTACCTGAATATAAACACATTATTAATATTCCATAGTATTATGGGATGTACTGTCTGATAAAATAATTGCTTCCTTTAGAGATTAATACTTTTACCTACTGTATTGATGCTTTTCTTATTTTATTGTTTATTTTAGCCATAAAATATAAAATTATTTTAATATATTTGTACATATCCTGTATATTATGTATTCATTAACTATGCTCTTACCAGTTTATCTAAGTCCCCAGTTATTAGTTGTGTGATTCAGGTGTTAAGATGGAGGTAAGACTGAACTTATGTATATACATTACAGAAAGCTCATTAGATTCTCCAAGATATACTTTTTTAATTTTGTTGAGAAACAAATAGCAATGAGACAGTTTCAAAAACTATTAATAGGGCAGTTTCAGTAATTAATACATTGAATATTGTTGTCTTCATAGTGATTATTTTTAGTACAAGATGCCGATATGATATCCTGTCCAAACAAATCTTCTCATTAAATCAAGAGAAAGTAGGTGTATATCTATCCTATTTTGTATATACAGTTACAAAATGGTCCTTCATTTATATCCCCTTTTTTTGTTTAGTTTTGTCAGAGATGGGTATTCCATTGCCATTTAAATATAGTAGGTACGTGAATGCAGAAAAATAATCCAATATAATCCATAATTGTAGGGTTATTTGTAGGACTGGCAATGTCTAAAATTGTTGACCTGAGCCTTTTACAGCTCAGCATATTAATATGGTTTTACTCTTTTTTTTTTTTTTTTTTTTGGTGGAACCCGGGATTGAACTCAGGCCTTTGCACTTGCCAGGGAAGCACTTATTCCACTGAGCCGTTCTCCTCGACCCCTGGCTGTATTTTTTATACCTCATGTATATACTTTTCTGATGGATGGTTAAGACCAAGATAAATCAAGACAATATAACAAGAAATGTAACTTTCATATCTGACAAAGTCAGTCAAGTAACCTCAAGATTTACTCTGAAACCCTGTACCACAGTTTGTAGATCCTTTGTCAGTGTCAGTCATGTGGACGAGCCACGGCCATTATTTGACCAATGTGCTCTTTCTCTCCATGTGACTCTCCTTAAGCACACTCTACATCATAGATCACGTTCCTTTGTGGCCCCATAATATCCTTCATAAATAAATTTGGGACAAAACTGAGTTAACTGATATTACAGTACAGGTTCTCCTATGTCCTGAGTCCTCGCTGCCCTTGAAAGGCTAGGACCAAAATATTGGCTGTCTTTGCAGTCCTTCTTTTTCTCTAAGGTCTGCAAACTTAAGTTGTTAACCCTCCAGAAGAGAAGTTTAATGATATTCTTACCCTAAAATGTAGGCAGTTGAGCTTAACTTCACTATCTGTCTGAATATCAAACTTCTTAGACATAATAGGGAACAGGTATTTTCCATCAAGTATTGATATGTTAACCTTTAAATCTCTACATAATGTGAAGAAAAAAAAAACAAAAATAAAAAATATTTTAAAAAAGGAATAAGCAATTACATATTTTTACATAGAAATTTAGAAATCTAACCATATACTTCATTGTAGCAGGACAGTCCTCTGACATTTTTGCTTTTCTCTTGCTTTCATGTATTACTTTTTTTTAAAACAGACATTTACTTTAGAGGCGGTAATTGGTATGACCTGACAAGCAGTATGTATTTAGAAGACCAGAGTGACAGGCATGTCAAGAATGACCCTAGTATTACACATTGCTATATTCAGTGAAGTTGGTTAGTTCACAGGTATCAGCATATATAGTTAGTCAGGGTGAGAATCCTACCAGTTGACTACTAGCTTCAGAAACTTGCTGAAGATTCTCAGGATCATTGTCTTACCCATCGCATGCATATAAATGTATGGTTTTGCCCCTGTCATAGCTTTTCTCCTTGCCCTCTCTTTTTTCCTACCTTTTCTCCTTGCCCTCTCTGTGTTGTTTAATTCATAAATTTTCACTTTCCTTTTAAATGTGTTATACTTTTCTATTTTTATTTCTTCTTTTGAATTCTTATAGTAGGGAGACTATATGATATTTGCATATGTGGGTCTGGTTTATTTCACTTATGAGCATATATTAAGTGGAATCCACTTAAATATAAAGTCTTTTAGGGTGAATCACATGGAGAGAAGCATTCTTTCAGGCTTTCCCAGGGAGCAAATTGGTCAAGCAATGACCGTGACTCATCCATATGGCTGACACTCACAAAGGATCTGCAAACTGCAGAACAGGGTTTCAGGTAATATCCTTAGGGGATTTGACTGACATCAGATGCAAAAGTTACATTTCTTGTTATATAGGTCTTGCTTTATCTTGGTCTTAATCATCCAGCAGAAAATTATTAAAATGAAGTATAAAAAGTAAAGCCACAGTAACATGCTGAGCTGTAAAAAGCTGAAGTCAACAACTTTGTACATTGCCAGTTTTATGGAAAACCCACTATTATTATGGACTACTGGACTACATTGAGGATTCTACTGAATTCAAGCACCTACAATATTTAAATGACAGTGGAATGCCCATCCCTGACAAAACTAGCCAAGAAATTGGGATATAATTGAACGACCCTTTTGTACCTGTATACTCAGGATAGTTAGGATAGATATACAGCTACATTCTCTTATTTCAATGAATAAAGAAGTTTATTATAGTAGTGTTTGAGACAGGATATCATGTCTGCATCTTGTACAATAAATAACCACTATGACAACAATATACAATGTATTAATCCTTGTAAATGTGCCAGGAATCAGTTGTGAAACTGTCTCATTGATACTTGTTCTCAAAATTATTTAAAAGTAGAGTTTCCTCATGAGATAAAGGATTTGCAAATGTTTTCATCCATTTGGTGATTGTTTTCTCATTTTTTGAGATATTGTTTGAAATTTTAATAAAATTCAACTTTTCTAAAAACAGTTATAAAGTCTTTGAGATTTTTGTAAACATATGTCAGAAATGCATGTCTGATTAACTTTTATGACAAGTATCTTTTTTTATACTAACATCAAATGACCAATATCTTAATATGGAATTATTGAATAGATGCTTGGAATGCTGTAATGTTTTTGATTCATATTATTAGCTTATCATTAAGGAAGTATTAAGTTAGACCTAAAACAAATTTTACTGGTAATATAAATTTTACCTATGAGTGCTTGGATTTTGTTGCATGAATGTGTCGTTGCTTTTCATTTTATTAATACATGATTGCAGTACTTGAAGATTACACTTATTGGAAGGAGTGGGTACATCTGTGTAACATTTACCAATTATTTTTCTCCCTTCCCTTCACCCCCTTTTATTTTACAATCCTTATAAAATTAGTTACCATATATACATTTTAACAATCAAACGAATTGGTAAAAATCATTTAAGATTGTGTGACATTTATCCTAATTCAAGGTACACTTTTAGATATTTTGTCCATTTTGTATTACAATAGTATTTTTCTCATATTTTAAAATAAATATTTAAACTTAGTTTTCTTTTTTAAATGATAGATTGACTAAGAGGGGATATAAGATGAGAAAGGAAGAAAGCGTGCTGGTATTTTCCTTTTTTTTTTTTTTATATCTGGGCTTTTTCTAAAGAAGAGAAAAAAACAGCAATATGCCTATGGTGCTAAAAATATCCAACCTGAACATAAAGCCCTTCTAGGAGCGCTGATGTGACACAGGGCCTGTTATTTACTTTGGAATTATGCCCATAACTTCCATTAGTAATAATGGAAGTTAATGACATGTCTTATGGGACCAGACAATGGTTTTCCATGTTTGTGACTGTTTGCTGGGGTAGAGCTATTTCTTGTTGTCAGTGGGTGTCACTTTGTAATTACAAATTGCACAAACACTACGCACGGTATGTATTTTGCCAACAAGGATTAACTTGGCATTTAGAAAAATGCTTCATGTTCAGCATCCAAGAGAAACAAAATCTGTGCCTTTAAAGTAACAGGGCTTGAAGAGTAACTAAGCACCCATGAAATCTAACTTATAGCTTCCACATTTAATGGAGAAAAAGCCCTGTGAGTTTGGATTTATGAAAGTTTAAATGATCATTTACTAACATAAATCCCCAAATAATGAAATATGCCCTTTCAAATTAAAAAAAAAACTGTAGATATCAAAAGCTTGAATTTTACTTATGTTTTGTAGCTCACTGAATTTCACTGATTACCTAAGAATTTTTTTTATTAATTTTATTGAGAAACAAATTGCCATGAGACAGTTTCAAAACCAATTAATAGGACAGTTCCTTCCTTCCTTCCTTCCTTCCTTCCTTCCTTCCTTCCTTCCTTCCTTCCTTCCTTCCTTCCTTTCCTGGTATGGGGGCTTGAAGGCTAGCACTTCTTCTACCAAACTATCTCCCTGGCCCAATAGTCTCAATAATTGATACATTACATGTTGTTGTCTACATACAAGATGTAGACATGATATCCTGTGAACACTGTTAGTACAAATGATTGCTTAAAAATTTAGAGATTCATTAAATAAAACTTTGATTTTTTCTTACCATTTCTTAAGAAAAAACTTTGACAGCTCCCCCCCTTTCTATTTTGTAAAAGGGACTAATAGGATAAAAGGTATTTAGAGGTAAAACAAAACACAATTTAAGTCCCAATGATAACATGCCCATCCCCTTTATCCTTCTCTCCTGCTGCTGGCTCCCTGCAGTGCTGAATTCCTTTCCCTTGGTTGCCAGAAGCCCTCACACATGCTCTCTCCCTCTGTTTTATGTTTTCCAGTCATTGGCTTTTTGAGGAAGCTAATTCAAAAAGTTAATGTCCTTCTTTTGTCCTCATACTACTTTTTCTTTTTTATATTCATCTGTCATAAACTTCATCACAAACTCAAATTCTGTAGTCATCTTGGTTTTCATTTATTCAGTACACATTGCCAGCATCCAGACTTTCGGGCATGCGGTCTATCTCATTAGCCTTCTAGTGCTAGAGCTTGCTTTCATTCTGGGCACATAGCAGATGCTCAATAAATATTTTATTTGCTGATAGTAAAAATGCACTACCAAATAAATGAATCAGAAATATGTACATGGGGGCGGGGGTTGATTTTATTCATTTTATATTAAGCTTCATTTCAATATGAGAATATGTACCGTAGGTTTTCACATTAAAATGAAGTAATAACGTTTTTGTTCCACCAGATGGAAGTATGAAACTGAAAAAAGTACTCAACCTTCTATAAGTTTTGTTATTTCTTATTCTGTTTTTGTTTATATACTTAATATCCTAACATGTCTACTTAGTGCAAAAGATATACTTCTTATGTAAAAAGTGCCAAATACTTACAATCCTAGCTAATTTAATAGTAATTTTACATTTTGCATTTTGAAAGTTTTATAACATTTTACTTTGATGTATGAGGTAGAAATTTATAACTAAAATGTTTTAAAATATGAATATCCTAATTGAAGTGTTAAACAATGATTATCTTTGTGGTTATAATTTTAGTAATAAATACTGTATTAAGACTGGAAACGTAGGGTTGGGTATTTAGCTCAGTGGCACAGCGCCAGCCTGGCAAGTACAAGGTCCTGAGTTCGATTCCCTGTTAAAACAACAACTGTAAAACTGGATAAAGGAGGTTATTTTAGAAAATAATTTGATAAATAAATGACAGTAAAGTTTAACCTAAGAAAAGTTGATGACACAAAAGGTAGCATTATTTCCTTTTACTTACCAAATATACTTGTCTAGTTCAATGTAACATATTTCCTTTCCATGTCAAGCTCTATGCTTTTTATTAGCAGGTTAGTGCATTTTGTAGTTGTCCTAGTGTAAAGTCTCTGTTTTGAAATGTTCATTTCTTTCTGCTGCAGGATTTTCAAATGCATTAGTTTATAAATGTTATGATTACATTTAAGTATATTTGAATGTATTATGACTTCAGGAAGCATTTGAATCCCTTACATTAGTTTTTTTGGTTGTTGTTCATTTCATTTTGGATAAAAGTAATTTTACTGAAACGTGTTATTGATTTTTAAAGTCAGACTTTTTATTTCTGCAATTGTGAGCTCTTATGTTCTCAAATTGGACTGTTTGCTCCTGCAAATAGCTTATTGGAAACCTACTGGCATAGGCTTAGCTGTAGGACTGTCAGAGAGGGGCGGTACTGGGAAGACCAAGATAATGCTTAGAAAATGCTTTCCAAAAAAGCCACATATCTTAAAGACTGAAATTATTTGAAACTTACTACCCCTCATTGTCACAGTTCGTGTTGTTGGCAATAGCTCATCCTCTACCTTTTAGCAATGCAACCTCGCGGAATGTGTCTTCTTGTATTCAGATCCCAGGGTGTGGATGCCCGTCCAGTTCTGTGACTTGATCAGGTAGAAAATACCTATAAAATGAGTTTAGCAGCACCCACCTGGAGGTTTCTAATGTAGTGCAAAAAAAATTAAATGTTTCAATCCTGGCAGATGAGTACTAAGGATACATTTTAGGTTCTTGTAACTTTCTTGTAGGTGGATCTTTTCTCCAGAATTGGCTTTGCCATCTATCTTGAGATAATACAATGTTGAGCTACCCTTTGGACTGTAACAAAGGAGTTGTTTTCTCAATGTAAAGATTGACTTCTCGACAGTCTTACAAGTAGAAATTGAAAAATACACTAACCTCATTAAAATATCTTGAATAAAGGGAGAATTGGGAAAAATTTTTAAACATTCAATCTCTATCCTTGCATTCTTCTATGACTCTACTTGTGTTTTGCTGTGGATCTTATAACTTCCATTAGACTGGGTGTGGTTGCATGCACCTGTAATCCCAGTGCTTGGGAGGCTGAAAACAGGATTATTACAAGTCTGAATTGTGTAATGAGACCTTGTACTAAATACATAAAGAAAAATTCCATTAGAGGACTAGTTTTCTAAATTTCTGTTTTTAAACAATTTTGAGACCTACTAAGGGTGCCTGGAAAGCAAAGCCAATTTCGTTTATCTAAACTACAGCATAACAATAAAATTCACAGATCAGTTGATATTATCCATAAAAGATGCATTTTGAAATGATTCTACTAGATAATAATTTGTCAAATTACTTGCAGTTATTATCTTGCTTATAATTACGGATTGCATAAAGGCAGCACCAATCCTTCAATGCCAGCATGCCAGCAGCCACATTTCATTAGATCTAGACGTTATCTGAAAGCCTTTAAATTCACATTGCAAGTGAGACAAGTATTGATAAGTACAGTCTATAGATTTTTCATCTAGCTTAGCCATTCATATGATTATATTTTGTTTTGTTTCATTTTGTCTTTTGAGACAGGGTCTTGCTGTGCAGTTCAGACTAGCCTTGAGCTCACTTTGTAGCCCAAGCTGATCTCAAATTCACAGTGCTTCTCCTTCCTCAGCTTCCTGAGTGCTGGGATTACAGGTGCTGTATGTATCTTTTAAGGCAGCAAAGTTTGTGGAAGGAGTGAGAGTGCTTCATTTGAAATATGGTACTCTGTTTACTAGCTCTGTAACCTTTGGAATCAAATGTTTATCTTTGTATTCAAGACTAAGACAATGAACTGGAGCTCAGTATATTTTCTCTAAATATGGTAATATGCACTTAAAGTCCATTGCTTAGCAAAACTATGCATCACATAGCCTACTCACATCAGATATTGTGGTATTAATCATACTGTATCAATGAATGCAGAAAATGCTGTAGAAAATTTTATCAATGCTGTAGAAAATTTTAATGCTAGGAAAGTTAGAAAAATCTATTATAACCATAATTTAACAAATAGAATTCTCATAACTTTAAAAAGTGCAAGAAAAACAATATTAATTATATTAAGTTGTTTATGATATAACACATATATCAAAATATGTATGTGTATCTATAGTATTCATAGATATAGAATTAGAGTTAGTGGTACTGATTGGTAGTTTACAGGCTAGATTTAGCAATAGAATCATTAAACAGATAGCAATAGTACTTTGTTTTACTTTTGTATTTACAATAAGTTACTTAAATCTTTTGTGAAATTTATGGGCTATTTCTCATTTGAGTTAAATTTTACTTTATTTATAAACATAAGTTATGTAGTTGCCCAGATAAATGATATTGCACAAATGCCATCGGAATTATGCAGGAAAATAACTTGTCCCTACACACATCCTGGTGAGTTGCGGAGAGGAATGGAAAAGATTAGGTTTTTGCAATCCAAATGTCATGTTTGTCGTGAAGTCAGTGTGGTTTAAAATAAGTATACCAAGCAAAGAGCTTCTGTGTTTGTTTTTAGGGAGAAATTTTATTCAATAAAGTGCATCTGAGATAGCTGGAAATAATTTAGAAATCCTGTTTATTTACTGTTTGGTAGGTTTGATGACTTAGATTGTGAGCATATCATGGTTATTTTTTTATCCACACACTGTTCCATTAACAGATTCTATTTTTCATTTCTTTGAGTTCTCCATTTTCCTGCGTTCAAGTCATGTAGCACCTGGAGTTTTTCATGCCAGTGAACTTCATGTATTCTCTTTAACCATGATTCTAAAGCTGGTTTCCTTTTCCAATGACTGCTAAAAGATCTTCTATGTTAGACAGCTCCCTGTGGTCTGATGTTTTGCTTAAGAAAAATGAAGAGTAATTTTACACGTTGACTCAGCTTGAGATGCCGCTCCACCTCGATGTTTCAGCTCTCCGTTGTTTGTATTGTTACTTGTGAAAGTGCCAAGCTGAAAATGTGATTGGTCTTATTGAAAGACATGCAAAACTGAAATAATGATTCCAGAATAAGGGTCCTGTTCCTACTGCATAGATATTTCTGCATTGAATGTGTAAAAGATTTCTCAGCTGATTGGTCTTGCTTCACAGTACCAAAGATATTAGTGGCTAATGTCCCAACCCGAGGTGAGAAGAAACAGGAGATGAAAAAGGAGCCATCAAGTAAGGCTCCCACAGTATTTTTAAAAAAATTTTATTGAGAAACAAATAATAATGAAACGATTTCAAAACTGATTAGTAGGACAGTCTCAATAATGAATACATTGCATATTGTTGTCTTAGTGGTTATTCATTATATAAGATGCAGACATGATCTCTTATCTACACACTATTAGAGCAAATCTTTTCATTAAATTAAGAGAATGTAGCTGTATATCTATCCTATTTTGAGTATACAGATACAAAATGTTCATTCATTTGTATCCCCTTTTTTGTTTAGTTTTGTCAGAGAAGGGTATTCAATTGCCATTTAAATATTGTAGGTACATGAATTCAGCAAATAATCCAATATAGTCCAGTGCTCCATAATAGTAGGTTATTTATAGGACTGGCAATGTCAGTGGTTGTTGACTTGAGCCTTTTACAGCTCAGCATATTAATATGGCTTTACTATATTCCAATATAGTCCAGTATTTTTTTTGTCTTTTTGAGACAAGGTCTCCCTGTATAGTTCAGGATGGTCTTGAACTTACTATATAGCCCAGGCTGGCCTCAAACTCATGGCATTCCTCCTGCTGCAGCCTCCAAGAGTATTGAGATTGCAAGTGTATGCTACCGCAGCTGGCCAACACAGTCTGCTGATAACAGCTATTTGAAAATATTAGTAATCAAAAAGCCAAAGGGATGGTAATCTCTAATCATTCCCTTGATAAATGGGTTAAGTGCACATGGGTCCACTCCCTAAATGAATATTATTCACTGAAAACATGCATTGATAGAAACACTAAAATATTTTCAAAAATATTGAAGGGGCATAGAATAATATTTAACTGTGATATAATACATTATTATATTATTAGGCATAGATTAAAATTGTAAATCTTGTAATCAAAATGCAAATCTTTTAGAGGTCTGCATTTTTTTTTCCTATGATTTTCACCCTTGATAACATTGAATTACTTCTTTTTCTCCTCCTTGTCTTCTTTCTCCTCCTCTTCCTCCTCCTCTCTTCTTCCTCCTCTTCCTTCTCCTTCTTCTTCTTCCTCCTCCTCCTGCTTCTTCTTAGCATTATTATTATTTGGGTTTTGTGAGACAGGGTCTTGATATGTGGTCCAGATTCATCCAGACCTCCTCCCTCTGCAGCCCAGGCTGACCTTGAACTCCTGGCAATCCCCCACCTCAATTATAATTACTCTCATTTTGTACATGAGGAAGTATATACACAATATTATTCATTCTAGAACCATAGTCACACAAATAAATGTGGTGAAGCTCAACCCAAGCCCAGGGAGGTGGCTTTAGCAGCTGAACTCCTTGACTGAGCCCTTGTCAAGGCTTCACAGGTGTCACAAGATCCAGGGAGATTTTATCCTTTCAGTTGAGACATATCAAACTAAATATTTCCTTTTTTATTTTATTTTTTCTTTGGTATACGGTCTCCTTATATAGCTTGGACTCATAGTAATCCTCTTGCCTCAGCCTTCCCAGCACTGGAATTACAGACTTGGCTACCATGCCCTGTTTTGGTAGCTGGCTTTGTGTGGGGCAGGCACAGTTTGTGGTACAGAGGATCTAAACTGGGTCCTGGTGCTTGCCAGGCAGGTGCTTAGATCTCTCGGCTATCTACAGCCTCAATGTTTGTTTCTTTTATAAAACAACTTTTTGTAAGAAAATTCAGACTCCTTATCATTCCACTGCATGCATGCTTCAATTATTATAGGACTCTAGCGGATATTTATTCTGTGTCTGAAATGAAACCAAAGCTGTTTTTAAAGTAGTAAAACTAAAAATTTCTGAATATGTGATTTTAAGGCTAAAGTTTAAATGTGTATTTATATGTTTAACTTCATGTACACTGAATTAATGAATGCTTGTAGAAAAATCAGAGTTCCATAAGAATGTGAATCAGCACCTATAGAAGTTTAGTTTTCACTTCTTGATTACATGGTAACTGAAGTTAAATAAGGATCTTTATCTCTAATTTTGCAGTGCAGCTACAACACTGCTAGCTCATAATACACAGTATCTGAAATTACTAACAATTTTATATATGTTGAAAATCTTCAAATTATAAACTTCTGTGCTATGCATTAAATTTTGAGTGGGAGTTGGCAGAATTGAGTGACATATAGAGTATGAATTTGGTATTCATATAACACAGACCTTTGTATTAATTTTAGATTTAGCTAAATCAAACTAGAATGATTGAAGATATTTTAAGAACCCTGAAAACATATGGCCTTGAAGAACTTCCTTCATTTCACTTTGACTATATCATTAATATTAATTATAAAGTCCTGTTCTTTAAAATAAATTTTATTAAAATCCTAGCAATTTTAATTTAGAGCACTTTATTTTAACAAAGTGTGCTAATTCAAGCAGCAGAAAATGTAATTGATTTCAGAGAGATAAATGTATATATTGCCTTAGAGATACGTCTATTTGTTGTGTGCATGCTTCAATGTCTATTACACAAATTTCCTACTGTTAATTTTTACAAGGAGTTCTCCATCAAGTTAAGGCCAAATTTCTTTTGAAATGTCAAAATGGAGAACTTATATTTTTAGAAGTTCTAATTTAGCTAGGTATGCTGGCACACACTTGTAAGCCCTGCACTCTGGAGGACAAGGCAGGAGGATCGGTGCAAGTTCAGGACCAGCCTAGGCTACAAAGTGCCAGCCTGAACTACATGGTGGGAACATGTCTCAAAAAGACAAAAGAATATTTTTAATTTAAAGATGAAAGAAATGATGTTGTGTAAGGATACAATGGTGCAATATTCTGTTAACATAAATATGGGTAGAATGCAGGAGAGTTACACAAGCATGAGAAATGCACGTTGTTTATGGAAAAATACATGCTCCATCTTATGCCTAAGATGTTTAATATTTAGACAGATAGTGAGGTTAAGCCCATTTGCATATGTTGTAGGGCAATAATAAGTTTCTCTTCTGGAGGGTAAACAACCTAATTTTGCAGACCAAAAATTAGAGAAAATGAAGGGCTACAAGGTCAGCCAACATTTTGGAACTAGCTTATCAAGGTCAGTGAAGACTCAGGACATATGAGAACCTGTATTGTAACATCATGGAACTCAGTTGTGCCCCAAATTTTCTCATCAAGGAGATTATGCGGCCACACAGGAATGCGATCAATGATGTAGTGTGTGCCTAAAGAGAGTCACATGGAGAGAACACATTTTTCTCAGGCTTTCACAGGAGCAAATTGGCCAAGCCATGGCTGTGACTCATCCACATGGCTGACACTGACAAAAGATCTACAAGGTGCAGTTCAGCGTTTTGGGGTAAGTCCTGAGGGGACTTGACTGACCTTGTCAGATACAAAACTTACATCTCTTGTTATTTAGGTCTTGCTTTATCTTGGTCTGAACCATCCAGCAGAAAAGTGTATAAACGAGGTATGAAAAGTGAAGTCATATTAATATGCTGAGCTGTGGAAGACTCAAGTCACCAGATTTGGACATTGCCAGTCCTGTGGATGACCCACTACTAATGTGGACTACTGGACTATATTGGAATATTTTTCTGAATTCATGAACCTACAATATTTGGATGGTAATGGAATACCCATCTCTGACAAAACTAAACAAAAAAAGGGGATACAAATGAAGGACCATTTTGTATCTGTATATACAAAATAGTTAGGATAGATAAATAGCTACTTTTTCTTAATTCAATAAGAAGAAAGATTTGTGCTAATAGCATTTGGACAAGATATCATGTCTGAATCTTGTGCTTTGAATGACTACTACAAAGACAACAATGTGCAATGTGTTAATTTTTGTAACTCTCCTACCGACCTGTTTTGAAGCTGTCTCATTGCAATTTTTTCTCAATAAAATTAATAAAAAAAAGAAAACAATTGAATTAGCTGTTTAGGTACAAGATATAAGGTTATTCTTAGAATCTTAATAAACTTATGAGTCCAAACAAAATTCAGGCAAAACAAGGAATCTGTGGTAGATGAAATGATGGCAGTTAGCTTTTGCTAACCAAGCTCCCATAGTATTCCTAGGAGTTATGGTCAGTTCCCTAACTTTATACACGGTATAATACATAGCATATTTTTAGACAGTGATCTTAATCTCTATTTTAGTTATTCCTAGGGTTTAAGAAATAAATGGATTTATAATTTTAAAAAATGCAAGTTGTAGGAGATAATATATAGTATTATTCCTTTAAAAAGTCCAAATAGAATAAAAATTAAGCCGCACTGTATTTAGCAATACATGCTTATGTAATGAAAGATAACACATGCGTGTAATCCCTGCACTGGGGAGGCTAAAAACAGGAGGATCACTATAAGTCTGAGCTACAAAGTGAGGTCTGTACCAAATACATTAAAAATAAGAGATCCCAAACTTGATTAGTAAGCAGGAAACAGCATTAAAATTACAGTGAGGGGGATGGGGGGATGGCTCAGTGGAATAAGTGCTTCCCTGTCAAGCACAAGGGCCTGAGTTGAATTCCTGGTTCAGCCAAAATAAATAAATAAATTAATTAATAAAATTAATAAAATTACAATGAAATACTTCATGCCCATTGCAAAAATTAAGATGTCTAACAATACGAAACATTGAGGAGAGTATAAACCAATAAAAGCTTTTAAATATTACTAAAAAAGTATTTTTTTAAAGTATGAATGAAAAGTAATAGAAAAAGGAAGGCAATCCTTTTTTAGGAGTAAGGGGGCTAAGGCTGTAGAGAAAGTGATGATAATTTTATAGAATTTATATTAATGGTAGACTCAAAAGTGAATTTTATCATTATACGTCATGGCTTA
>PVKA01000662.1:75000-185277 GCA_004027165.1 Ctenomys sociabilis | reverse complement strand
AGAAGAGAAGAAGAAGAAAAAGAAGAAGAAGAAGAAGAAGAAGAAGAAGAAGAAGAAGAAGAAGAAGAAGAAGAAGAAGAAGAAGAAGAAGAAGAAGAAGAAGAAGAAGAAGAAGAAGAAAAGAGCTGACACTGATGGTGCACACTGGTGATTCCAGCCAGGTGGAAGGCTGAGGTGGGAGGATTTCAAGTGTGAGCTTAGACCAGGCAACTTTGTGACTTGGATAGAATCTGACTCAAAATAAAAAAATAAAGAGCTCAGCTATAGCTGTGTGAGAAGCCCTGGATTCCATCCCCAGGATGGGGTTGGGGAGAAACCCACAACTAGAAGGGTCCAATTAAAAACAAAACAAAGTACGGTGGTCTGAGACCATTCAAACTGCCCAGTGCTCTGCTTGACTTGGGGCCGCCTGGTCACACCTACCTTCTCAGGGGAGGACATTCAGTAAACAAACATGCCTGCTGGGGATTCACTCGGCTGCTGGTCTGGGTATGAAGAGGACCAAGGGCCTGAGTCATTCACCGGCCATGTCCTGCAAGCCACGTGCACAGTTTGACTTTTCTAGCAGCTGTCTTGCAATTAATTTAATACAATATTTTCTTTAACTCAATATACCCTAAATGTTGCTGCTTTGATAATTAATTACTATTGCAAATTCTGGGGTGGTCGTGGTGTTGGGGGTGGAACTCAGCATTCCTCATCTAGGCGAGGGAAGTGTCAGCCCCGTTCATGGTTAAGGAGACTGTTCGCTTTGCTTCTTTTTTTTTGTTTTTTTGGTTATTGCACCCTAAGAACTGGTGTATTTCGCAGGTTGGTGTATCTCAACTGAGATTACTCACACTGCAGGTGGCTGTAGCCAAAGATGGCTTATGGCTTCTGCAAGGGCAGGGAGGCCTTTGCCACCTCCCCTGTCAGCATTTCTAGCTCCGAATCAAGGAGCCAGAACTTTTACCCTCTGAACCTGGCTCCCCTGACCCCAGCACTTACGGATCCTTCTTAGGCCTCCTGGCTTACCTGAGCTGTACCTCAGAGCCATACCTCATATCCTCTGTGTGCTAGAGTTGAACCACGAGCCCAAGGGTCTATCCTGTCCACTGTTGTAACTCTCAACACTGGAATGTAGCAGATGCTCAATAAATGCATGTGAATCCAGCAGCCAGTGAGTATATGAATGACTGTGTCATTTTTTTTTTTTTTGGTGGAAACATAATTTCCTCCGAAGAGGCCATTGAGATAAAGGAAGTTCCAGGGACACCTCATCTCTATCTCCTTCTGGTGTGGCCATCTCTGGCTGTTTGCTGTCTCCCTCAGAGACTCCTCAGGGGCTCCTCACACCTAGAAGGTGAAGACGCTTCTCTGATGCCCAGCTCAAGACTGGCTGATATCAGGATACAAAAGCCCACCCCTTGCCTTAAGGGAAGAGCATTGCTGTGGGGTTTATACCCCTGAGCTGGTGGCTCAGACCATAGCTTGTGGCGGTTATTCTCTCTGCTCTTTCCTGGGCTCTGCCCCACCTTGTGCACTATCTCAGGATTTTCTGGAGATTACACCCTGAATTCAACACAAGTCTCAAATAACTGCCCAGGTGCTGCTTATATTGGGCCTAAAGTAAGACACAAGGATATTCCTCTCTCCCATCTCCTCCTCCTCCTCCTCTTCATATTTCCATCTTGTCCTCATTTTCCCTCTAAAAATTTGAATCTACTCGTTTCTTGGAAAATCTTTCACAAATACTTTTCCTAAGCAGCCCTCACCCTGTCAATATGCTGCTCCCCACGAGCCATTTCTCAGTACACCAGAAGCCATGAGATGCATTTGGCTTTTCTATATGGATATTTATTTCATCCCAGGAATGCACCAGTAAATTTTCTAAGCATGCCAATCAAACAGTTGTGATCAACAACAAAATTCATTACCGCACAATTCCACAATGCTCTGAGTGATAAAGGGGGAGATAATTCTGTCACTTCTCCATGTGGCACGGCTGTCACATGACTGGGACATGACTTCATGAAAATGCATCTTCCTCATAGTTGACATCTGGCTGCCACTTCTGCCATTTAGTAGTGGAGGGACAGGTGGGTGAGTGAAATCTTGGAAAGATACTGAATTCAGGCAACAGAAATATGTTGGGTTTTGTCCACTGCAAGGCCAAAAGGAGAGAAAGAAAGAGCAACATGGAATCCCAGGACTTTCTAAATCAATCTTTCTTGTCTTTCTTTCTTTCTTTCTTTCTTTCTTTCTTTCTTTCTTTCTTTCTTTCTTTCTTTCTTTCTTTCTTTCTTCCTTCCTTCCTTCCTTCCTTCCTTCCTTCCTTCCTTCCTTCCTTCCTTCCTTTCTTTCTTTCTTTCTTTCTTTCTTTCTTTCTTTCTTTCTTCTTCTCCTTCCTTCCTCCCTTCCTCCCTCTCTCCCTTCTTCCCTTCCTTCCTTCCCTCCTTTCCCTTTACTTCTCTTCCTTTTCCTTCCTTTCCTCTTGTGTTTCTTACTTTTTGTGTTACTGGAATTGAACCCAGGGCCTTGCTCTGTGACAACTCCTTAGTCCTTCTTATTTTTAGTTTGAAACAGTCTCAGTTAACTTGCCCATGCTGGCTTCAAACTTGAGATCCTCCTTTCTCAGCCTTCCAAGAAACTGGGTTATAGGCATGTACCACCATGCCCAGAATAAGGTCTGTGCTTTTTTTAAATGACATGGCTATGGATTTTTAAAAGCCATGAGGGACCAATGATTGGTCCCAGATGACCAACCAGTTCCATCGACTGCATCTCAGGGCCTTTGTACCCGCTGCCACCACCCTGGGGAGCATTTTTCTCTTGAATTCTTGTATGGCTAGCTCCACATTTCTCTTTGTTCTCAGTTCATCCTGAAATTATTTCCTTCTTCCAGCCTTGTTCTCAAATACAGAGCTCTTTTGGCTTGGTGGTAGCACGTGCCATGAGCTGACTGCTCAGTACCTACTGCCCGAGTCCCTCACCCCAGGGGATGCTCCTTAGGAACACAGATTTTCAGCTAACCTGTTCCCTGCAAGCCCACAGTGTGTGAAACAGTGCCTGACTCACAGTCAGGGCTTGGTACTTATTTGCTGAGTAGACAAATGGCTAGCTAACTGCAAGGCATTCTCACTGCGGAAGACATACTTCTTGTATCCTGCACACCACAGTGACACTGACCAGCTATTTGTACTAAGTGTTGTGGGTTGCCTATTTGTGTCCCCTCTAAGTTTGGCTTTTGGGAAATAGTTAGACAGAGTGAAGCTCTTGTGATGGGATCAGTGCCTTTACAGTAAGTCATGAGCTCCTCACCCCAGGAAATCAGGGTCTGGACCACAACCACAGTAGGACACCTGTGGCGCACTGGCTTTGGAGGTACAGGCTCCAGAGCTGGGAGGGACTTTAGCAGTGTCTGTTGTGGAAGCCTGGATATCTGTGCCAGTGTTGTTACAGAAACTTGACTAAAACACAAATGCGCATGCTGCTCCCACGGACCCTTTCATTGACAGTTTTGAAATCTGCACTTCAGGTGGTGTGCGTGCCAGACGCAGCCTCAGGGTGTGACCTGCGGGCTGGGCTGAGGTCTGGCTGCTTGTTGAATGGGACCCTCTCCTCAAGTCCTGGCACACCTGCTCCAGGTCTTCAGCCAGAATGCAAGCAGCCTGCTGCTCCCCTGGCTGGTCCAATGGCCACATAAGAGCTGGTCTTTGTCCTCCTGCCCTGAGGCAGGGGAAAGTGACAGTCAGGACAGTGGTGGGTCTGGAGCCAAGCCACAGCTGGGACAGGAGAGGAAACCAGAGACAGGAGAAGGCTGATGCCTTTAACTGGCCACCTCTAAGTTGTTATGAACGATGTTTCTTACTGAACTATCTTAGACATCGCTGTGGGTGTGCATTTCTTCCTTCCTTCCTTCCTTCCTTCCTTCCTTCCTTCCTTCCTTCCTTCCTTCCTTCCTTCCTTCCTTCCTTCCATAGCCAGACCATTTATACTCCATATTTATTCATTCATCCATTACTCATTCACCTGGTGAGCATTTCCCGACCACACTCTGTGTGGAGACGTGCTGAGGTCGGCTTTGCAGTGTGTGGGTGAGTGTGTGTGATGCTGACAAGGCCTTGCATGGTTCTGCCACAGGGTGACATCTTGAACCTTGGACTTGGTTTTCTTGTGGGGTGGTTTTCTCCTGCTAGGATTTGGAATAACTGACCTCATCTGCTGGAGGACTGGTAGCACAAGGGACACTTCTTGAAGCAACTGCTCCTCATGGCCTGATTGCTCTGAGGCTGGTGGGGTGACATGCACAGGAAAGGTACAAGACAAAGGGAGCTGCTTCTGGGCCGACGGCAAGCAGATGGGCTTCTGTCAAAGGATCCTAGCAGGAAAGTCAGACACCACTGGGCAAGATGTCTACACAGAGTGGAGAGCAGGTGGGAGCCAAGGCGAGCTCATTGTGATGAAGGGGCCCATTCCAGAGGGCAGGGGGCATCCCTCTGAGGAAGGGGAATGGAAGTCAAGGCGAGCAGAAGTACAGTGGGGTGAAGAGAAGGGGAGGCCTTTAAGTTATGGAAAGAAGCCTCAGCCCCCAGGGCCTATGGCTGAGGGCTGGAGGGAAAGCCAGGCACACTGTTCTCCATGGTCAGCATCTTCTACATGGTCCAAGCACCATGAGGCCCACTCAGTTCAGTTCACCCAGTCATTCGTGTGCTGGTCAGAGGGAGAGGCCTGGGAAATGTTAGAAACTTCCAGAGGATAAGTACTGAGCAAAGCTGCTGCAGGTAGGAGGGACAAGACCTCAGAGGATGCCCAGAGGTGCCCAGCGGGGAGCCCGGATGTCCTCAGCCTACACAGATTCTAGTTGAAAAAGGACACGCAGGGGATGGAAGAGAGATGGCTGCTTTGCAAGAACATCTTGTCAGGGACTGGGATATAGCTTAGGGGGGAACTGTGGCCTAGCATTTATCCAAGCTCCAGCATGCAAAATGAATAAAATGAAGACAGTACAGCACCCTGCCAAATACTGAAGCCTCTTATCTCTCATCATTTCAAAATAGTTTAAAAGTAGTAATGTCACGATGCACTGTAATTTACTAAGAGTTCAAGGTGCGCAGCAGCTCTGATAAGGCCCAGTGAAGGTGAACCATCATGTCCCTCCCACAGGTGAGAAACCAAAGGCCCAGAAAGACGGCATGGCTGGCGGCATCAGGGAGCAGAAGTGGCTGTCCATGGCCTGGTCCTCTGCGGCCCTGCCTTGCCGTAGCTCAGTGTTGGTGAGAGTGTTGCAGTGAGGGCCCACTGGATTTGTTCTGCTACACCAAAGGGCTTGCCTGCTCACACAGCAGTTCTTTTATTGTTCTTTGCAAACCCATCACTCTTTTTTTTTTTTGGTGGAGCCGGGGATTGAACTCAGGCGCTTGCCAGCCAAGTGCTCATTCTACTGAGCTCTCCCAGGCCCCCATCATTCTTGATTTTGATCCTCCTCCCCAAGGTCCTGTTTATTTGTTCCCCTTCTCAAGTGACCCGCTCCCTCCCTTCATTCTGCTGAAATCATGTGACCTCACTAAACTACCTGCCCTTTCTCCATTTTCTTCCCTCCTTCCCTGTCTTCTTTGGGTTCTCTGCCATGCATTACTCTATCTGTGACATCATCAAACAGCACCTACATTAGATCATCTATGTGTGACCTCTCTCTTTTCTCAAAGTCATGATCCGTGAGGAGAAAAGCCTTGCCCACATCCCCCTGTTGTAGCACAGTGCCAGAAAGAGTGATTTGATAAATACTGGCTGAATAAATAAATGAAAGTCTACAGGGGTAAGGCCAAGAATAAAATGCGTGAGTTGGCCTCTGCCAGGATACTTCTTCCTGGAATAAACCACCAAGAATTCATATTCCCCTCACGCGAGGAAGAGAGCTCAGCACTTCTTCTGCCTCTCAGGTCTGTGCTAAGAGTGGCTGGCCACGGTTTTCACACACCGATAGCTCTTGCTTAGTGCATTCAGGCATTGTTCTTGCTTCCGAATTAGCTGGAGGCAAATAAACACATACCCCAGGCATAAAATAATTTAAGCAGAAGGCCCCAATAATCACATGTTTCTTCTGCTGCCTTCTCTCTGGGGAATTTTTAGTGGAAATGAGGTTGGTGTATGAGCTCCAGATATTCCCACTGGCTGGGCCCAAGCAGCCATTTGGGGGAGATTCAGAGCGGGGAGAAGAGGTCAGCACAACACACCTGAAATTTCTCACCAAGAGAAATACCCATTTTGCTCCCCAATTTTTTAATTTAGAGACATGGGTCTCCAATAGGCACCATGAGACCAGGTAACAGTAGAAACAGTGGCTACTCTATCATGTGAGTTGCTTGCCTTGTGCCGAGTGGTCTGTGATGCTCAGCTCATTTCTTTCTGCCATACGGGGTGATAGTTGCTTCTATTTTATAGAATGGTGCGCTGAATTTAGGAGATGTGACCTGTGTCCAAAATTGAACAGCTAGAAAGGCTCAAGGCCAGGAGCGTGCACAGGTGTGGTTGGCTCCCAGGCCCAGCTGGAGAATGCATCTGAGCTCATCCATTCAGACTGCCTCAGGTACAGACCCCAATGCCAGCAAGTTTATGTGTAAATACATAAGATATTGGAAAAGCCAGTCTTGGTTGAAGCAGGACCAAGCAATTGTGATTAACTCAAGAGATGTGTCGGGACCCCTTGTCTTCTATCAGGCAATTTAATGGTCTTGGAGAGCTGGTGTAGAGAAGGAGGTAGACAATCCATTCACTCCTGGGCGCTTTATTGGAATTCGGACACTATGGGAGGGTCATTTTACACAAACACTAACACTTTACAACTTGTGTTAGGAGGACAAGGCTTGGATGAGGGGCAGCAGAGACTGGAGGGGATTAAGCCATGCTGAGAAATGCCAGGTTTTGTTGTTCAAATCTGTGTTGAAAGTCAATCCTAGGGCATATGTTTTTTTCTAGGTATTAGGGCATATTCAGAGTACAGAGCAGTGTTTTATTTACCTCTTAGAAATTCTGAACCTCTCTTTAGGGCTGCTAAAGTTATATTTACCAAGAGGCTCTTATTATCTGAGTGTAGCAAATATATGCACAGCCCCATCGGACACAGGCCAGCAAACAGAGCAGACAGGCAGCGATCAGGTAAATTTCAGATACATGAGTGGCTTATAAATAAACGTTCAACACAGCAAACAGAGATAAATGAACAATAAATAAGTGGATTTAATATGGTTAGATAAGTAAAACTATTTCAGAGAGATAAACAGCGGTGGATAAAGGATAGCCAAGTAGAGAAGGGGACAAATAAAAAAAATTCTGGAAAGAAAGCAAAGGGTGGGGGTGGTAGGAAAATCTCCCTCAAGGAATTGCTGATAACGTCACATGCTTCATGCTCCCTGCGATCTCAGTATATGTCAAGTTCGCTAATCTGTTGTAAGCTATATTCTCAATAGACAGATATAACACCAGTGAGAGCATTAAGACCACCTCTTTTGATTTCCCTGACATCTGACTTCTTTTGCAGCCTCCTGCACCAGCAGAGAGAGAATTTGAGGTCTTATCAAATATGCAATCTCACTGCAAGCTGTGGCTGACACCTGTGTATACCCTAAGATTGCAAATGACAGGACTTGCAAGGTTTACCCGTGTCTTTCACCTTTGCTCCATCCCGTTTCTAGGCTCAATTACCAAGCTATAAAAAGTTCTGGAGTTTGAACAAAGACAATTAGAAATAATAGGTTGTTTTCAAGCCTATGCCTGTTACCAGTAGATGCACATTTACATCAAAAATTAATTCCCTATGAGGGTGATCCCTAACCTGAATGCAATTCAGAAGACAATCAGAGTGAAAGAGAAAGCAGAAGAGATAGTGGTGGGGTGGAAGGGAATATGCCTCTCCAGTCAAAACTAAGATGCAAAAAAATGGGTTTAGAACCATATTGTTATAGGTGGGTCCTAATCTCAGAAAATGCTCAGTGGTTGCCGTCCTAAGGAAACCTAAATTTCATGGACAATGTTGAGTTTTGGATCAGGGGTCTGAGCTGGGGCCCTTCCCTGTGGTCCTCTCACCTCCTACCTCCCAGGCAGGGACTCACTGCTCTGCCCCTGCCTCCCCATGACCTGGGTCTAGGTTAACTCTTTCTTCACATCCTTGTCCTGGTTTTGTCTCCAAATTCTGCCTGCAGTGGCACTGCACCTTGGAGGTGGAGGGTGGAGGTTTCTACCTCCTCCCATGGTCCTCAACTCCTGGTGGGAGCCTCACTGTGGGTGTCCAGAAGGTCAGGGTCAGACACAAGCCCTGGGACATCTAAGGTGGGACAAGCTGATGACAGCACCAAGGCGTGGTGAATGGGTTCCTGTGGTCCAGCCCTGATACAGGTAAATGATACCTCCAAGAGCAGCAGTTGCTCTGTTTTGGGCTCACTCAGCCCCCAGAGATAGGGGTGGAAACTGCAGGGAAAGAGAGATCAACTCTTCTGCTCCATCCTGACCCAAGGATTTTCTTTTTGAATTGGCTCTTTCAAATTGTGCAGTTGGTCTTGTCTCAGGGAAATACAGCATAAATATTCAAGCTGTTTATTCCTCCCACTTGATCTCAAACTCAATTCTGGGGCAGCCCTCAGGACTGTGTTTCTTTCCGGGGGACATGCTGGCCCTGCATCCCACTGCCCCCTTGCATTAGGCATGGCCCCCTGACTTCTCCTTGCCTTCCAGGAGGAGATGAAAGAGCTGATGTTTTCTGTCTTGGCAATGACCACATTTCAAAGAAAGTTGCTTTATCAATCCAGGCCCAGAATGAGAATGCCAGGTTTCAGAGCCCCTTGCATGAATAAGAAATAAACTTAGGTTATTTCAATCCACAGAGAGGTGGGAGTTGTTTGTTGTTATAGCAAAACTTACCCTATACTGACGATACAGTCTCCATGACAATCATTTTTTCCTAGCAAAAACATTTTTTTTCTGGCAAATGATAGATGCTTAGCATTCACTGACCCTGAATGATCCTGGCCAAATCCAACTGTCTTAGAAAGAGATAGATAGTCTCTAGCTAGGAATAGTTATTGCATAGAAATAGCTTTGCTCTGTCAACCCTTCTGGGTGATTCCTTTTGTGTCAAATTGTTGTCTTGATTTCCTGACTTCTCTGGTCGATTTCATCGTTCATGCTCCCCTTAGCTCTTGTACCTTCTTCCTTCTCTTCCCTCATTCCTCCTTTGCTCTATCTTCTTTTCTGCAGAGAGCACTTTGGAAATCATGCATAGGTGGGCTGCTTCTGACGCCACAGCCTGGATCCCCTCTCCTGCTCTCTGTGGCACCGCCTCCCTTCAGCTGCTCAGAGCATTTGGATTTAGATGTCTCCTGGCGTCTGACTCAATGCGCCAAAAATGGCACTGAGAACCCTGGCCCAGAACCATGATCGTTTCCCCACGTGTGTGCCTCCATCCGTGGATCTGCAACACCTCCAACATGCAGGCTCGGTCTATGGCTTTATTTTAGGCCTTGCATCTGTTTTATTTTACTTTAATGTTAATCTGTCTTTAAACTTTGTTCAGCAATGGCTGTTGGATTTTCCGTGAGCTCGGGTTCTGTGGCTTTCTGCCATTTTTCAGTACTCGTTATCTCGTCCCAAGTACTCAGTGGAGGTTGACCTACCTTCCTTCCTTATAATGTTCCTTCTAAAATTGTTTATTATGTGATGAGATCTATATTACAGAGCAGTGGTTCCCAAAGAGCATGCAATATTGATATGCAACATGTTTTTCTTTCAGGATTTCAGATTCAAATACTCTCAAGGTGGAACGTTGAGTCCTACACATCACATCACAAGGGAACAGGAGCAGAAGGACTGCACTGAATGGGAACAGCCAGTGTGGACCACCTGTGTGGGACTGGAAATCACAGAAATGAGTAGAATTTAGGCTGTGGGCTTAGGGGCCAGGTGGGGAGAGGAAGCACATAGAGGTCATTTGTGAGTTCATAACTTCTCTGGGCATTGCCCAACAAGAGTGCAGCAAGAGGCCCAGGGGTCATCAGCATTAGATGGAAATAGCTCTAGGGCCTTGGGGGCACCCTGGCTGGCCATGGCTATGTGTAATATGGGTCTAGCACAGGGGATGTCCTGCTTGTTCAAAAGAGATAAGAAATAGAAATTCGAGGGTAAAAATGGAATATTAGAAACTATTTTTGTATCTTTTTTGGGAGGGGTACAAGGTGTTGCTACGCAGCTCAGACTTGTGGTAATCTTCCTTTCTCAGCCTCCCCAGTGCTGGGATTATAGGCATGCAACACCAGGCTTGGTTTCATGGCTGGCTCAGTGAGGCACTGGCATGGCATACAATACCAAGGATTGAACCTGCGCCCTTGCACTTGCCAGGTAGGCATGCACACCACTGAACTATATCCCCAACCCTATTTATTTATTTACTTATGGTGCCAAGGATTGAACTCAGGACATCATGCTTCTCAGGCAGACACTCATGCTACTGAGCTATATACTCAAACTATTTTTAAACATAATGATTCTGTGGGCTAGGTCCTGCTCGCATCTTGCTATGAGGAGATCTCTGGGTCTAATGCTGAAGAAAGAACCAGGATCAACAAGTCCAAGGGGAGTGTGACACGTACAAGGTCATCCACGGAAGAACAGAGGCAAGGCTCTGCCACAGAGGAGAAGGTGAGTGTCACTCTGAGTCCCACAGAGTCCACCTAGGACCATGAGATTCCACTTCCATCAGAAGCAGGAAAATAAGAGAAACGACAATCCCTGCAACCTCCACCAAAGGAAAATTCGTGTCACTGGGATAAATGCTGGTAACATGCCATCGAAAAACAGAAAATAAAAGAAAGAGCACCAAAAAAGAAAGAGCACCAATATTCCTAATATCGCGGTAATATGGGAGGATGAAGTACCATATGCACGGTGAATGAGCTCATCAGCTTCAGCTGGGATGGGCCAAAAGAAAGGGAAGAGGAGGAAGGAGGAGGTGATTGATGAAGGGGCAGCGTGAGGACACCTAGGTGTAGAGGTCAGCAGATGGACAGACACTCTCTGGATGGGACACCCCTGAAGCAGTGGATCCTTTCTGAGCTTCAGCTCCGACTCATTGAATTTCCCCCCAAAACTATAAAAGCAAGTTATAATGTCTGAACCCACTTTAAGAGGGATAAACAGAGGCATGGGCGTGTGCTTATAGATTCTTTAATCTGAGAATGTTTGCAAAGACAGAAGTGAAGTAAAGCGAGAGTCCTTTGGAGGGAGAGCTGTTTTGAGGTCCTTCAGTTTGAGAAAGATCCTCAAGGCATCTCAGGAAATGTAAGTGGCTGTGGGGTAGGACGGCAGAAGAAACTTCAGGAGACAAAGGGAACGAAATAAACGGTACGGAATTGTTGTTGGCCAGGGAGGTGGGAAGGAGATACTCAGCAGCCTCATGGGTTTTATTTCTAAATAAATCACAGGGATGGAGGCCTCTGTTACCCTGGGGTTGTGACACAGATTCCTGGTTGTGGGCTAACTCCAATTAATCACAAGATTGGTCTTGGATATTGAGGGGAGATTAATCATCTAGAAATACCCGAGGATGGATTATTTCATATCTTTGGGCTCTGCTCAAATATGCATCCAACCCCAGCAGAATATCAGAGCCATATGGGATCATCTCGCTGCACCTGGAACAGAAACTCCCACCCAAAAGGCGTATTCTGAAATCAGACTCTTCGCTCACCACACGACCCTTATGAATGGTGCTCAGAACTTTTTGACCGCCTGCACTGCCCTGTGCTTCATAACACGTGCCCTCCTCCAGTTGGGGTTGCACAGACCTGGTCCTCCCCCTCAGGGTGGCTTATTTTTAAAAGTCGTGGAATGTGGAATATGAATACAACCTTTTCATTTAAAAAAGGAAATCCCTCCATGTGCAGAATTTACATTATTCAGAACATGACAGAAAGCACAGAGGGAAATAATTCTGCCCGAGTCCCCTCCTACAAATGGGAGCGATTTCAAACTCAGGCTCACGCAGCCTCTGTGGAATGCCAAGTGCCTCTGTACTTTTTTGCTGTTTGTTCTCAAAATGAGTGTAAATATGACTTGGGATGCATTTAAAAATCAGCTTCTTGGGTTCTACTGCTAGAATTTCTACCTTAGTATATCTAAGTTGAGGCCTAGAAAGCTACATCTCAATCAGACTCCCCAGGTGGACTTTATATTTCTAAAAAACATTTCATTGAAGAAGAAATCTTATCCTGAATTATTCTGGTAGGAGGCTTCACCTGATTTTGAGAAATCAGTAGTTGCTAAAACTATACTTCCTTAAGTGGAACACTCAGAGCCAGAAAGGACCTGCACATTTGGAAAGAGATGCTTCTTTTATTAAATTAAAAGAATTCAAATCAGCCAGGATTCCACAGCGCTCCTGACAGCCGTGGAGAAGAGACAAAGAGGACCCGGCCCCCCACTGTCATCATGCAATCACACAGGTATGTGTCTGGTTATGACAACTGCTCGCCTGGGCTTCCAGGTGGCTCCAACTCATTGTCTCAGGGGGCTGTCACGCCACACATTCTGATTTTGATTTGGAAAATATGGCCAATGAAAGGGTGCTCTGAGGGCTTCTGAGCCTGAGAAACAAATGGAGTCTGCAGAGAAGGAGGGGACTATAAGCACCATGGATGCAGGGGACAGGCACATCATTTATAAATCTCTACAACAGCCCATATGAGTTCCACTTTGTAGGTGAGGAAATTGACACACAGAAGTGAAATGGCTTGCTCCCTTAGGGTCCCCTGAATAGTGTGTGTGGGGAAAAAGAATGGAATTCAATAAAGCTACAAAGTTCAAGTTCTCAGCCGCTGAGATAATACTGAAGGTTTCTGAGGAAGATGCACAGGAGAGGGGCTGGATACACTTGGGTAGGTGGAGAAGGGGAGAAGAAAGTGAAGACACTAGGCTGTCCCTTTTAGGGCCTGTTTTAGGCATTAGGGACATTGCAATCAACAGTCCTACCAGGGAACATCAATAGGAAAGACTCCAGGAGAGTGCTGCTCTCATGGTGTTTTAGAAGCTGCGAGAAAGGCACATGGAATCATTATCCATGGATGCTGGGTAGATGGTCATTAAGACCCATTGGTACCTGGCAGAGACAGCTTTCCTAAACAAATCATGTTGACTAGTCTGTCATGACTCTTGACAGGGGGCAACTCTTTCCTCCTTGAGAACATTTGTCAAAATCCGGAACACTCTAGAAGGCACACTGTGGAGGTCACTACTATTGGCATTTAGTGGGCAGAGACCCAGGTTGTTCCAGTATGTCCTACCATGCCCAGGGTGCCCCTACAACAAAGAATGATTTAGCCTCAAGTATCAGTAGTATCTTGTAAATGGGGGTAGGATGGGGAGAAAGCCTGCCTGAAAGGTGCTAGAGCACTGAAGAATCAGTAAAGTGGGAAAAGTCTTGCAAGTTTCGTGTGGTCTCCAAGTGAGCTCTGGTTGTGTGGCTCACAGTCCCATTGCATTGCCCTGTAGGCTCAACCTCACTGACCTGCTCTTCCTGGAGAGACTCTCTTCTGAATATTGCAGTTCAGCATACAGAAAGCTTTAACAGAATGTGACTTTGTCCTTTGGCATGAGGATATTATCATTCTGTTGGTGCCAATAATTAACCTCTATTCAATAAGAACCCTTCTCTTGGAACAATACTCTCCTGGGAGCCATGGGTGTCATCTTCTTCCCAAACATGCTCATAAATGTTCACAGAACTGGGCAACTGTAATTGTTCTGATGCTTTGCATATTTATGTTGGAGAACTTCATCTGAGCTGTTACTTTAAAAAAGAAAGATCAGTTCATCTTTAAAAAAGGGGTGATTAATCGCTGCCAGTCGGGCATTCCTTCATTCCTGGCTTCCCCTTAGTCTCCGTAATAAGTTCTTCATGAACACCAGTTTGCTATTAAAGAATGGTATTCATCATAAGCCAAGCAGAGAGGAGGCAGTATTTGATGGGCACAATAACCTATTTCAATCCACAGTGTCCTTTTTGTTCAACTCAATCTCTCCGTGTCATTAACATTTAAGGAAAAACACACAAAGACTTTGGTAAATATTAATCAGGAATGCATAGCCCCTTTCCCGACTCAATTACCCATTACCGGGCTCTCCAGGTGATAATGTCCTATGAAACCATCTATTTGCTTAAAATGCGAGTGAGAAGTACTTTCTGTGGATTGTGCATCAAGCTCTTAGCAGCCTAAGTAGTCTCCAACAGGGTGGAAACCACTCCCCCGCTTCCTTTGTTCACCATCCTTCCTGGTCAGCTGGTGTCTGAGTGTGTGTTTAGTTTGCCCAAACCCCAGCCTGACTGCTTTTTAATTGAGTTAGAACTTCTACCAACATGTTCAGATGACCAGAGACTCTCAGAGCCCATGTACCCATTGGTCAATGCACCTGACAGCCCATGGGTCATGGTGCCTCTGTATTGAGCAATCTTTTTGAATTTAGAAGTCCACTTCTTCCACCTCAGATCTCCTCAGACCATGCAAATTACCATCAGCCTTCCCACGCTGGTGGAAGCAGGTCTAAGTCACGATCTCTCTCATTATCAGCGAAGTCATTCAAAGGCCATCCGAGCAGCTGGGCTCTGACATAACATTAAACACATTTTGGGCAAAATCTATTTCTTTCCTAAAACTGGTATAAATTCAAAGAGGCTTATCATGAAATCTTGTCCCATTGGTATCAGCTCTTCCAGGTAACAATGAATACTAAAATCCAAGTGTCAAGAGCTGGACGCATCATGGAAGTTGAGATTGGAGCCTGCAAAGGCCATGCTATTGGGAGCCACCAGCTGTGCACCAATGGCCGATGTGAGGAGGCTATGCGGGCCAAAGGGCAGGACTTCCTCATGACTTGCCAGGGGGTCAGATCGAACTGCTTCTGGTCCTCAAATTAGAGGTGTCAGAGAGAAGTGAGATGGATTCTAAGTAAGTCCTTAGGGTGCTGGTCACTTAAGTGAGTATGTACTTCAACCCCTTTTCTTATGAATTGCACAAAAAGTGTTTCCCTACACAAACATTTCCTTATTAGTCTTTGTATGACACTGAGTGTGCCCTTATTTATTTATTTATTTATTTACTCTGTATTTTAGGGAAGGGTCTACAGGGTGTTCAGGTTCTCACTACTAGATTGGACTTGTGCTGATTCTCCTGTTTGCAGCCTCTCAAGAGCTGGGATTATAGGTGAGCGCCACCACTCCTAGTCTCAACTGCCATCTCAGTGCGCCCCAGGCCTGGGATCAAACCCTCAGCCTCTCTGCCAGCTTGCAGGTGCTTTAATCCACTGAGCTATTTGGCCAGCCCTACCTGAGTCTCCTCTTAAAAACAGCAACTGGTGCTATACTATGTAATTAAGCCCTTGGCATATTCTAATTTTGTAAAGGGGCCCTTGACTAGGACTAACTCCAGAAACAGACTAGGAGAGAATTATTTCTGAGAAACCTTTTGAGACTTTGCTGTTAGCTAAGCATTTGAGAAAAAGGAGGTCAAACCACGAGATGCCTGGGTTTGCTCAGATATGGGCAAATGAAGCTATAAAAGAATGATGTTTTTCAACATACTTGGAAAGAATCATTTTTGTAGAGCCACTGGCTATGACATTGCTTCTTTCTCCTCTTACATTTAGGAAGCTGCATCATTTACAGAAGGAAGGGCTTTGAATTTTTTTTTTTTTTTTTTTTTGGTATTAGGTCTATAGTAAGAAACACATTTTAGGGCTGAGGAGATAGCTCAGAGGCCTAAATGCCTGTCTGGCAAGCACAAGGACCCAAGTTCAACCCCCAGTACCTCATGCTATGCTGGCCCTAGTATTCCAGGCACACTCTGCTAGCCAATCAAACTAGGCGTAGTGGTGCACGTGTGTAATCCCAGCCCTGGAGAAGGTGAGACAGACCAAATTAAAAAAGGAAAAAGAAACATATTTTCTATTTTGACCCAGTACATATGTTTACATGTATAAAGAACTATTTTAAAAATATTGCTTGCCTTGCTACATGCAAACTGCTCAGCTATGTTTTAATCAGTTTTATTTTTCAAAAAATGCTGATCATAACTATGAAGTGGCTTGCACTAAAGGGTTGTGATCATACTCTAAAAAACAATAATGCAGGGCTCTGAGAGGCAAGAGTTCCTCAACATGTATTTATTCCAGCATAAGGACTTTTTTACATACTGAGTAACAGTGCGGAGGAGGATAACAGTGATGAAGTATTTGTGTTAAAACAGGATCTAGACTCATGGGGGTGGATCTGAAAATGTTTTTTCACCTGCAAAGTTTGGACATCCTTTGAGCCTCACAGAGGTCATTTCTAGTCTTGGTCCATTCAATGGTACTTTTTGCCTTTTAAGGTTTTGTTACAGGGATTTATGTCCTTTCTTCCTACTTTTTTAAAACTGTATTTGGTACAGGGTCTCACTATGCAGCTCGTGCCCATACCGACCCTCCTGTTTTCAGCCTCCCCAGTGCTGGCATTACAGGTGTGCACCACTGCTGCCCCTGACTTGGTAGCCGGCTCTTTGTGCCCAGTGGAGGGGCCTGTGCAGTCATTATTTTTGAAAGCTGAATCTAAGTCACACACAAAAAAGAAAATTAGAATTAATCACCTGCACGCTTTTAAGTTTTCAAGAGGCTTTGGCACTGCGTAGACACAAAGGACCACTCCCACTCCCACACTTTCCAGGCCCAGCCATGACCTGGAGCAGCCAGAGCCCCACATAGGGGCTAAAGTCCTTTATTATCTGATGCAGGGAGTCAGTTCCCATCAAAATGCAATGCTACAGGGAAATTTCTCACTGCCTGGAAGGTTAGATTCTGGACACTCGCCATAACACCATTAGGTATCGAATAGAATTTGGGAGAAAGTATATTCTTCCTGGAAATCAGCCCAAAGATTTAGTTATTCATAACTGCAAAAAGAAGCCCTGATAAGAACACTCCAACAATGAGGGAAACTTTCAAATGAGCTTCCCAAAGAAGTTATTTTAAAGCTGAAAGTCAAGTAACTTCAAAATGTTAATAAATATGCATATATCTGGTTGATGCATTTGACTTAAACATTTTTTCATATTAGGGGAGCTGTTTACTCTGACCCCATCATGGATATGACTTCTACAGACAACTCAATGGAAAAACTATTTGAAGCTCCACAGTGCCAAGACAAATTGATGAATTTTTCAGCTGCATTCTTGCTTCAAAGTATATTAGCAAAAACCTAAAGAATTGAGAACAAGATGATTCGGCAGGAGATAATAAGAAAAGAGGAAGGGAGCACCTTTGAAGGGTCAATGCAGCTGTTTCTACAAACTCGGGAAGTTTTAAAATCAAAGTGACTTGAACAGATGTCTTCATTATGTTGTTCTTCTTTTTTTTTTTTTGCAGAACTGGGGATTGAACTCAGGCACTTGTGCTTGCTAGGCAAGCCATCTCCCCGGCCCTTTCACTATATTCTTTAAATCCCAAGAACACATATTGTTAAATGCTGTACATTTTCCCTGGCTTCTACCAACCAGGATGATATTAAAAATCCTTGGGATTATTGGCTCTTTCTGGGATTTGCAGGGCAATAAGAAAAAATGTGATCTAAGTGATAAGAAAAGTCACCCCTTTCTCTATTATTAATGACCAAATATTATTAAATCAATAATTTTGGTGATGATCTGAACAGGTTATGAAATATCATGAATTATTAACCTAGAAGTTGATCAGAGCTATGAAAATAACTCAACTTAATGGGAATCTTTGGATTCCTAATGAAATATCCAGTCATTGACAAAGTATCTCTGTTAGGATTTTTGGAACATGAATAACCAGAGACCACAGACATCCTTAAGGAGGAGAAGAGCATTCCTTCCTGGATTACAGGAAATTAAAAATCCAGATATCTGTGATCACAATAACAAGAGATTAAGTAGAAGGTGCCAATAACTGTAGAGAATTCACTGTCTCCCATCCCCACCCCAATTTCTCTCCTCTCAATTACTATTGCACCAATTGTTTCAGAAGACTCAAAACATTGGGAAAAAGCCAGAGCTTTGCCCAGGCTGGGTGTGCCTCCAGCCAGGGGAGCTGGGCATAGAGCAATTAGTCAGTGGCTCTTCGCCAGTAGCACTATCTGTTCCAATTACTTTGCCTAGAGAAAGGAGTGTGTGCAAGAGTATTCTGTCCAGACACTATCCAATAACAGACAGTGGAATGTGATTTAATTTAGAGGGGACAAGGAGGTAGGAGGGGAGAATTGAAGTTGGGCTCCCAAACAGTCAAGAAAGCTTGATGGACTCTGACCCTTCTGTGAAATCATAGTTACTATCCCTGGGAACGTTGACACAAACAAACCATCCGGCTGTCAGAAACTGAAGGCAAACAGATGCCCCGCACTCTCTCTTTGCATACCTTCCCACTGCAGGCTTTCTGCTAAAACAGCATCTTGCCAAAAGGCATTATCCTGTGATAGAGTTTCCCAATATTAATGTGACCCTGTCATTGAAGAGTTTAATGACATGTATTTTTTTTTAACCATTTCATGCAGCATGAATCCTGAATGTTAATGGGTGGGAGCATAATGAATAAGGAATTTGGACTTTTGAGGGCCAGACCAGTGGATGAAAATCAAGACAGCCATGGTATGGAGAATAGATACATAAGCTATTTTTTTTTGAAAGGAAAGAGTATGGGTTAATTCCCTCACCCTTCATTGTTCCTCAAGACAGATCCTGGGTATCATAACATTTATAGACTGCTAGGGGAGAGATGGCAATAAATGGATTAACAAATATATACACACTATTTTGAAGTGGTAATAAGCACAGGGAAGAAAAGAAAACACGAAGTTGTGCTAGCTAGTTATTAGAAGGCACTTGTTCTATTTCAGTACAAAAAATTTTGGAGGTGTTGGCAGCAGGTCAAGCCCAAGCTGGGCTAAGACAAAAAGAATGAAAAAGTGAACATTTTCCATAGCATTCAATGATAGTAACAATAAGGCTTCCAGGATTTAGTTGGAGGCAGGTGCACTCAGGACAAGCTTTTGTGAAGAACTTGCAATTGAAGGAAGCAGACACAGGGTCCATAGCATGCCCTCACCCATGGGACCTGAACACGCTCAGTGCACCTGTCCCCTGCTGATACCAGTCCCACAGGGATCATCCTGCTGGGTTGGGGGGGTCATCTTTGCCACTGAAGCTGAATTTGTGTGTAGGACCCCAAGATGGTGTTGGAGGTGATCCAACCATCTAGGGAAAGACTCACTGGTATTGAGATAGATCAGTAAGAAAATATGCTACGAGAGAGCACCACAGCCTTCCAAGGACACAGAAAACCACAGGCCTGGCTAGGGAACTGCATTCCTTGTACATCTAACCCACGTTCCTGTACTATAGGATAAACCAAATAAATCAAGGGACTCTTGGGATAGATCGGGAAGAAGTCAGCAATAAATCCCCTTAAACTTACTTTTCAGTGTCTTGCCTGGAAACTTTACTTCTTTTTGAAAATTAAAAAATATTATTGGATACTGTAGAGATGTAGCAGGGAGTGAGAAGAAAATTCCCCCCTGAATTTCTACTTAATTGTTGGGTGGGTTAATAACTGGAGACAGTTCAGTTTTTTAGGGAGATACAACACATGCTGGATTCAAACTGGATTCTTTTCTACACATTGAATATCGTATAGTTTTATTAGCTTGACAATGTGTAACTGCTGATTTTGGTCTTCTTTAGTTAGTGAATTAAAACATGCTAGCACAGGTTGCAATATAAACACTAAATAGACATGAGTTGAATCATGAATGGAAGGGAGAGTGGGAATCCTATACTTTTGTTATATATGGTCTCTATAATTTTGGAGTGACTGTATATAGTGTAAAATATTTTGCATAGATTATCTGTCTACCTAAGATACAGGAATTGCTGTCTTTATTTTATAGACCAATGAGTTCAACACTATTCGTCATTACTATGGAAGCCAAATCACATTCAGCAACCACCCAATAGGTACTGAACTTGCCCACTGTGTGACTCTTTATTGGCCCACAAAGCCAATAAAGAGACATTATGGTTTGTAGGACTCCAAAATATGACTTCTTGGATGGTTCTGAGTGGAGAATGTTGGCAGTCAGGTTTATGAGATGCTGAGACTGATTCTCAGGAACCTTAGGTCAGGCAAACATGGGAACAAGGAAGATGCCCAATGCATGCACAGCCCAGGCAGCCCTGGGATTTTGCACAACTGTGCCTGTGGGTAGAGCCCTGTAGGATGCTCTTGGTCTGGCTTCTGTTTTTCCATCCAATCTAAGAGGCATTTTCATGACAACATGCAGGTCAAGCTTAGAGCAATGATTTTCCATCTGGTAGCCAGATACTGGGACACATTTTAAGCAACTAACCAGACAAGCTACAGAGGTCCAAATTGGAACTAGAAATAAAACATGTGATGTGGGAGTCTTGCAATAGCATTTCAGGAGTGAGGGGCAAAGGCTGAAGCGGGTGGGGAAGATGTCTTTCTCTGGTTGCATCCGAAAATCAGAGTTACCAGTTATAGTCATCTGAGAATCGTATTAGTCCTCCTTGGTATTCAACCACTTTCCTAAGCAGATTGGCAAGAATCTACAAAAATCATGGGGAATACAATAGAGGAAGAGCACCGTTACTCTGCCAGATAAGCTCACTGTCTCTGAAGTGGGTTACGAGTGGCTGTCAACCGGGAGGGGGGGGCAGCCTCACTCTGGGCTTCCCTTGGTCACAGTCCTTGCTGCCCCAGGGGATAGGCTGGTGAAGTCAGTTCCTTTACCTCCCTGAGCTTGCTGCTGGCATGTAGAGTAAGGAGGCTGGGAATGCAACCACATGTCCTATCCTCGAACGTGACAGAGGCTTATCTGGCCCAAGGTGTCAATGGGATGGAGACTGGGAAAACCAGTCTGAGGATATAATGATGACACAGAACATTCCAGCTCCTGTTTGTTGAGTGAGCCCATCCAGCTCGCGCCTTATCTGGTTGTCACTCACTACCTTAAATCTCACATCACCCCCTGTGTGTTTATTCTTTAGGAGGAAAAAGGCTCAAGGTCTGAGACGTTAAGTAACATGCCCAGGGTCATGGACCAAGAGCGTGGCCCAAATGGGAATCAAAGCCACCACATCCCAACCCCAGGACCTATAAGTTGGCCTTGGCTCTTGTTATTAGGTGTGGCTGGGCTCTCAGTGTTCCAGGCCTTTCTGCAGGCTGATTGCAGAAGGTGAGACTCAGTGATGGCTTCCAATTCAAGGCCCAAAATTGTTGGCTGTAGCCCTGGGGGGTTCAGTTTCTATCTCTTCCTCCATGTCCTTTCCTGGACAAAGGATGGATACAATTCTCATTCTCTCTTCTCTATTCTCAACTCATAAGTAGTGGATGTGATTCTTAGCTGGGGGTAGTTTGGGTTCACGAAGAAACTTTTTGCTACAGCTGAGAGAGATAGAGGAGATGTTACTGGCATCCAGTACGGAGAAGCCAGTGATGTTGCTGAAGATGCCATAATGCATGGGAAGTTTCCAGGACAAAGAATTTTATCTGGCCCCAAATGTCAATCATGCTGAGGCTCAGGAACTCTGAGGTGAAGTGAAAATCCAGGCCTCGGGAGGCAAGCTGGCTTTTTTTTTTTTTTTAAACAGAGCAAATATGTTGCCATTTGGCCCTGTTCTCCACTCACGTTGCATGATAGTCCCTTCTCTTCCTTTGGGATTCCCACCCGAAGGCCGTGAAATTCCTTGGAGACACTGGCTAGCTCTACCTGGAACTCCAAGGACAGCATATTATGTTTGTGACTTATTGGAGTGTCCCTCCTCTGTGACCAAAGGATATGACACCAGAACCCTCACTTAGATGTAGAATTTGGGCTAGTGTCTGAGACAGAGGCCCAGTCCTAGAGGCTGGACTTAGCCTTGAGAGAGCATAAAGCCGGGTCTCCTGGGAGCCCATTGGTCACTGTGAAGAAGGAGATTACCTCAGGAGCCAACACAGTGGAAGAGGACCAGAAAGGTAGAGAAACCAAATTTGTGTGATATAATTTGACCTATTATTACTTAAAACCACCCTGTCCTGGACACATGAGCCCATAAATTGTCTACTTGCTTGAGTGCTTTGGGGGTGGATTTTGTGCCTCTTGTGATGGGCAAACACCTAACAACCCCCCTTCTCTCTGAGGTAATAGCATAAATGACTTTCATTTAAAAACAAAAATAACAGAATACCTGCAAATTCGTTCACCTTCTCTACAATGCAACATGTAAATGTGGGGAAAACTCTGCCAGGCAGAATTTTTCCGAGAAAGGAATCTCTAGCAGAACAGCCACCAGCTTGTTCATTGTGTGAGACAAAGCTAGAAGCCCTGGATTCTGGAAGCTCAAGAACAAACAGAGAGCTGCAAGTTTCATCTGCCTTGTCAAGCACTGAGGTGTTCTGGGAGCGAGCAGTGGCATTTCTGACACCTGTTATAATGACATCCTTGATGCAGGTGTTCGTGTTCGACTACCTGCAGACATGGGTACAAGGTTAGTGTGCGTATGCCAGGCAGACGCACAGCACCTTGAGGAGAAGCTCATGCCTGAACTCTTGGGCAAATTTTAGAATTACACAAAGAACAGAAGCCACCTCAGGATCTCCTGAGGGAAAATGTCGTACCTTGCACAGCATCAGGGCTGCATACATTGGACGTTCACCCGGATGTCAGAATTTTAGTTGTGCCATTCGAGGACTGCTGCAACGAAGACCCCCAGAGGGCAGTCCACACACCAAGGGTGGGAGGCAGGAGGTGCTCGGGAGGCCCCTGAACAAATGACTCTAAAGTAGCATAATAGTACGATAATGCTCTTAGGAATTTCATGGTGGCTATCTTCATGATGAGTCGTGGATTCTGCTATCTTCCTATCTAGCGCATGCTCAGTGTGCGTTGGTCACGGGCTGCCACACTCTGGAGAACACTGGGGCAGCCCCTGGGAGGAGGATGGGTGTGGTCTCGGATGAGTTTTGCTAAAAGCAGGATGAAATGTTTACAATAAAATGAGGGCTTCTCTGAAGAAATAACATGCAAATAGACACCAAAGGAGAGAGGAAGGAGCCACGGGCAAAGCTAAGCCGAGGGAGTAGCGTTCTAGGAAGGAAGAAACAAAGAATAAGAACAGTCTGAGGACTGAAGCGTTCCTGTGCTGGCCTGTCATGGCCAGAGCCCAGGGAAGGAGAACGGAGGAGCAGAGAGCAGTAGCTGCCATGCTGGGAGAAGGAGCCTGGGTCACACTGGGCCACGTTGAAAGAGGTGGGGACCCGCTGCCAGGCTTTAAGCAGAAGGGAACTTGGGTGGACTTTCATAGTGAGAATACTGCAACTTCTCTGTGAGTAATAGGCCAAGACATCTACCCCCCTGCTCATGGCAATACTGCAACAAAATAACCCCCAAAGTGAGCCATTCCTTTGCTAATCTCCTCAGGCATCACTTGTTCAATTCTCCCAGTAACCTGTTGGTGGGGGTGTATAGTATCGCCATTTTTACAAAAGCGAAATAGCTGAGAAATACATTAATTTGGCCACATTCCCACAGTGGGCAAACACTGGAGCCAGGATTTGGCTTTGAGCTGTGTAACTCAAGGGTCAAAAATCTTGTTTTCTGTATTAGCAGTTGGCAAGCTATAGCCTCAGGGCTCAGTTGAGCCCATCATTTGTTTTGTAAGTAGAGTTCTACTGGAAAACAGCCAGATGTTTACACAGTCCACAGCTGCTCACAGGATAACTACCTACGACAAAGATCAAATAGTCTGCAAAGTACATAGTGCATATTTTCTGACCTTTTATGGAAAAAATTGCTAATCCCTTGTCTATGCAATAATGATATGGAGGTCTTTGTTTCCAGGAGCATGTCCAAATTAAATATGATGTGATCCAGATATCTCACCATCCGCTTCCCGGTCCCACAGTGTCACTTTGACGGCAGATTCTCAAATCCCTTCCCACCTCATCCACATGCAGTATTTTATATTAACTTAGAACTTCAAAGTAATTTTGATAGAGACACAGAAAGGTACAAATTACAACAGGGAGAGAGATGCTTCCAAGAAGAGCTTCAGAAGAAACTGATGACAGAGCATGTGACAATCAGCACCATGCAAGGGAATAGTGTTTCCTTTTTCCCCTGGCTCACATTTCTCCCCCAGGTAACGTCTTGTTTGTGAGGCTCTCTGGAGGGAAAAGGAGTCTAGCAACCCACACACATTGTCAGGCAGATCTGAGTCAACAGTGCACACGTGTACCCTCAAGTTGACTGAGGAGATGCCAGCTGGTAGCAGGGGTTAAGACAGAGAGAGAAATCTTGGCTTTGAATTCTGGCTCAAGCTTCAGTTGACATTTATTTGACTCAGTTTACACATCAAAAAGGAGATGTGACAACACAGAATGGTAACTAGGTTTGGCTTCCAATTCAACCGAGGTCCCTCCCCATATTGATGTGAAGAGTCCCTCCCTGGGTGAACCAGAAGTAGTGCATATTTAACCCTCTGAGCATCTAAGCCACACAGTAAAGAAGTACTTTATCCATATGATGCGGGAATGGTGTATGTCCCTACATTCTGCCTCATTTCCTCTTAGAAAAGCAGTTTTGATAGTTTGGCTCCATCAAAAATCCAAGTTACAGGATGGATGGATTTTCCCATGAAAATGATTACTTTGCATCTGAAACGTAATCCGATTTCACTATTTAATGAGCAACATCAGACTCTAAATGGGTGATTTAAGCAGTAGGTGAATCTAAAAAGGATTTAAAGCACATTTTCGGCAAGGCAGCTTGAGTCTGTGGCTTTGCTGTTAGCTTGACTGACAGCCCACACCCGATGGAAAACTGGGAGTGGAGTCAAAAGCAGACTTAAGAAACCTGGCTCAGCACGGCTCGCTTCCTTTCGGGGACAGAACCTTCTACACTAGAGCATGTCTGCGCTTCCTTCATCCGTGCTGCCATAGAGGAGAAGCTCCTGTGCTCTTAAACTTTCTTTAAATAAGCTCATCTCTGAAGTGGATGTATTTTGAATAGTAAATTTTCTATCACAACTGACTGAACATCTAGCAATAGTTGGTTTGGTGCAGTCCTCATTTGATATAAACACTACACATTAAGAAAAATACATTACAATTAAACTGTTAGGAGGTTTACATGGGAAACATCTCAAACACCACTGTGTACTATCAGTGAGTCTCCCTCCTTGCACAATACACTCCTAAGAGAACGTAAAAATTCATCTGTGTAAATATATATATTCATATATGAATATATGTTTCAAATAGGATTTCACTGTGCAGCTCAGACTCATAGTGATTCTCCTGCATTCTGCTTCCCCAGCACTGGGATTATAGGCATGTACCACCATACCCAGTCTTGGTGGCTGGCTCAGCATGCCCAAGGTCAGGGCCAGCTTGGCATGTGGCCCTGGGGACCGAACCCCAGTCCCTGTGCTTGCCTAAGTAGGTGCTTAGTCTGCTGAGCTGTCTTGCTGGCCCTAAACATTTTATTTGATATAGTATTTTATTATTTGAATTAAACATTAACTAGCATCCAAGTGTGCACACATGGCTTGTGAGGTGAAACGTGACATGTTTAAAATGTACCAGCAAACAAAAAAAACCAGAGACTGGAGAGAGAGAGTTCACACAGTCTAGAAAAAGGGGTGAGTACACCCAACAGCAACTTCTTGCCTCAAAGCACAGGATCCAAATGCCTTAATTTATTCTGCAAATCCAGGGCACACTATCATCAGACGTGGAGGAAGTGACCCTAACGTGCACTGTGTGTGTGCTGGGGTCACCATGCACCGAGCTGCCCTTGGTCGTCTGGGTGGTGGGGAGGTGGCATGCTGCGGTATTAAGGAAGCTCCCCCTATCCCAGCTCAGGCAGCAGTCTGTGTCCTAATTCTGCTGCTTATAATTGTTCAGGGGAAGAAGACCTTACTAGGTTCCATAGCTGTCAAAGCCTGCACACCTGACCAGAAGGCCAAATCCCTGCCCCTCTGACCAAGACCATGCAATCTTTGAGTTGGTGCAGCTGGAAGCACCCAGGCATCCTCTGCAGCCCCGAGGACTTGCTGGATCCACAGATTGTGGGGTCCTTTCTATGGTCTTTGCATGACAGCTGACGCTCACCCTTAGTGGCTCACCTAAAATGTCACCTTATCAGAGAACTTTCATTGGCCCTGCATCCTCTGACCTAGCCTTTTTATCTTCATGGATCTATTGCCTGAAAACCTTATTCATTTGCTTAAATGGCTAAGGTCCATCTCTCCAGGGGGCTGAGGGTCCCTGAAGGGAAACCTCAGGATCCCTAGTGTGGAACACAGTGCCAGACCTGTTAGATACCCCATAAAGTTTTGGTGAATAAATAAATGGATTTCTGGACACCAACTTTCCAAGCCTTAGTAAAAATCTAGATTCATCCCTTTTTTTACTATGGAGCAAAATATGTTTTCTTTTCAACTTACTTATCTGCCTGGATGCTGGAAAACCTCTGTTAAAAAAAATTCCCATTTCTGTACCTGTCACTGCTAGGTTAAACGATTCACTTAATGGTCTTTTCTCCTCCGTGTGGCTTTGCCTGGCCCTGTAGATGTGCCACAGATGTTTTATGAGCTAACATTTATTTTAGATACTTTGGCCCACTGGACATGATCTCGCGAGCCTGAACTCTCTGCTGACATGCTGTTGAACATAACAGGGAGATTTAAAAAGGTATCGCGGAAGAGCCCAGTGGTTGTGGAGTGCCAGCGGCGAGAAGGACAAGGTTGAGGGGAGCCACAGAGTGTCACCTGCTCTTGCTGCAGCCGCGGAGCTGGCACTGTGACATGCAATCTCAGCACGGCCCCCCCAGTGGCCTCAGCTCTGCCCAGCCATGTCTTGTAAGCAGAGGGGAAGCCCCGAGCCAGAGGCGTGCGTTGGGTTCTCCCGGTTGCTATGTGGTGTCCGGATGGACTCCATAGGCCCCAGAAATCCCAAAATACTCCTTCTCAGATTCACTCAAACAAACGAGAGCTTTCAATTAATTACGGAAAGTAAGTTTTGCCGGGGAATAGAGCAGACACGGAGACCAGGCTATACATCAAGCCGTAGTGGAAATCACAGAGGGAAAGGGAAAGTTTTATATGTTTTTGAAAGCCGTAAAATCTCTATTTGAGAGAGAAATGTTTAAATGTTTAAATTTGGATGTTCATTTTCACTTTGAGGAGAAAGTAGTCAATTTGGCAGACCAGAGGGAGCGAGAGGCTGCCCTTTAGCCCTGAAGGGCGCCAACCCCAGCGGGTGGAGGGGAAGGCTGCTCTCCTTCATTAGCTTCCAATCAAATAGCCGTTTCTTGCTACTGGGTGGAAAAAGAATAAACAGGGGTCCCCTACTGCTGAGCTATCTCCCCACCCCAAAATTTCCCCTCTCTTTTTAATTTTTTTTTTTTTTTTTTTTTTTTTTTTTGGTGTTTGGTACAGAGTCTCACTACACAGCTAGGACTCATAGTGATCCTCCTGTTTTCAGCCATCTCAGGGCTGGAATTACAGGCATGCACCGCCACGCCCAGATTTGACTGTGGGTTTAGCCCGCCTGGGGGTGGGGCCAGTAGGGCATGCTGGACTGGGGCTCAAACCCTGATCCCTGAGCTTGCCAAAGCATGTGCTTAGTTGGCTGAGCTATCTCACCAGCCCAATTTTTCCTTCTTCACACTCAGTGAAATTACTCACTGCAGTCTCCAGCTGGGATAATTTATTTAGTGTCTGCAGCTCCATGGGAACAGAACCTGGTGGGGAGTTATTCATTCTAGAGCTTCGAGAGTCTCATCCTATTCCTGGCACATAGTAGGCTCCTCATTAAAGCCTGTTAAATGATCCCAAGGAAGCAAGTGCCTTCCTTCAAGAAACTCACTGATGGGAAGCAGACAGATAAAAGAAACACAGCAGTGGGAGGCAAAGCCGGAGCTGACTTAGAAAAAGGATCCGCTGCAGAGTCTAATCCCCCATCTGCTTGAAGATGGGAGGTTGTGGACGGTTTCTAAAAGGGGTAAAATCTGAGAAAAGCTTCAAAGGGTAACGGTAAAGCAGAGAGGCAGCTTGGGAAAAGGCGTGAAAGAGAAAATTATTTTGTCCTGCCTCCTGGAGAATTAATCTGAAAGTCACCAAGGTGGCCTCTTAGGATGAAAACGACAAGTACAAAATCTTTGGTGCAGCTAAATGCCAAGAGAACACAGCTGTCCTCAGATTTGATCTGGCCAAAGCCGCAGAGGTGTGGGACCAACCTCTGTGACATCAATACTGTCATCGTTGAGTCAATGGACCTGCTACTTTTCTTTAAAGAGCTGAAAGGAACACACATGAGAAAATAAAAGAAGCCCCACCCAGGAGACTTCCAGAGTCCTTGCCAGTCCATGGCCTGAGGCTTCTTTTCACAGGGGCAGAGGTCAGAAGTGCAATTATGGACCACACTGTACGTGCAGCCTTGTGCTCATGGCAGCTGCAGCTTTGATGCGTGGTCTTTCCGAAGTGCATCCATAGCTGCTCTGTGGTGTCTGAGCTGGCCACATGCATGTGCACTGTAGGTCTTTGGAGGCCCCTGTCAGCCTTGCAGTGGTGGGGAGGAGCCCATTGAGGAGCTCTTGGGAAGGTCCACCCAGCTGCGGCTTGGTGTGGATGGTTCAGTGGCCTGAATGCCCCTGGCTGACTCAGCTCCACATGCGGAATCACTTTGACCATCCAGGGAGAATACAAGGAGCTCTGATGCAGGATTCTGTGTGACTTTGTAGCTGGGTATTTTTCTCACTGTGAATCCCAAAGGCCACGGTAACTGAGGCCACGGACTCTAGAACACTTGGGTTCGAATCCAGACTTTATTGACTTTGGGGGAAGTCCTTGTCTTCTTTCGGGTGATTTCATTTCATTATCTGTAAAGTAGGTCTAATAAAATAATGCCTACAGTGCATACAAGAGGGTGGTATAAGGTCTGCCATGTGAACGAGTGTTCAGTAAATGGTAGCATTAGGTATGCAAGTGTTGTCGTACTCTCCCAACCAGTCTGCTGCCACAGGCTTGATTCCTCAGGTTTCTCACTAGAACCTGGATCTTACTTCAACCTCTCCCTTACATGTTGTCTTGATTACTTTTCTCTTGTTGCTAGGACGAAGTACACAATGCCCAGAATTAAGGACGGAAAGGCTTATGTAGCTCCCAGTTAGTGGAGGTTTCAGTCCATACTTGGCTGGCTCCAAGGCAGAGTGGCATGTGGCAGACGGCAGCCGTTCATGGTGGTGGCAAACAGAAAAAGCAGCAAGAACGCAAGGGAGGAGCAGCCGAGAGCAGGCCTCTTTCCCTCTCTTATCTGGCACCGGGCTGCTTCTCCCAGGACAGTGTAGCAGTCACATCTGCAGTCCCAGCATTAAAGTATGAATCAAAAATTCTAGATGCCCACCCATGACTGCAGGAGGCTTTGGCTGGGGGACACCTGAACACAAAGCATAACACATGCAAAGTTATAACTAACAGTAAAATAGCTGTTGGTACCTACACTGAGACAGCACAGGGCTAAATTCTTCATATATAATATAATCTTATTATTCCCTTTTGGAGGGAAGTAAGCTAAAGCTCAGTGGGGATTCATGGCTAGCATAAAGCAGCCTAAAAATGTGCTAAATGATTTATATAAGTATCTACAGTAGGAAAAAAAGGACATACATGGTCAAAAGATAGTTTTAGTAAAAGCTAAATATATTAGTTCAAGTCTTGTTTTTTTTTCTTGCTGAAAGGTACTTGCATAAGAAAAGAATGCCTGAGTATGACTTGGTTGTAAAATAGAGAATAGGTGCTTATTCATCGGTGTAGGAAGGATAGAAGGGAGGATGGAAGGAAGGAACAGAGGGAAAGAGGAGGGAGAGAAGGTAAAGGAATGGATGAATGAATGAAAACAAAGTAAGAGCCGGGCGTGGTGCGCATGCCTGTAATCCCAGCACTGGGGAGGCTGAGGCAGGAGGAGTGTTGTGAGTTTGAGACCAGCCTGAGCTACAAATGAGCTTAAGACCAGCCTGAACTACATAGTGAGACCCTGTCTCAAAAAGACAAAAAATAAATAAATAAATAAATAAATAAAACAAAATAAATATCAATGAATTTTAAAAATCATGAAATGACAAGTCAATCTTCTAAAACAATTTTCATCTATAATCAGGGTGCTCCATAATCAAATGGTAGAACTTTAATTGATAACTTTGCCATCTGTCTTCTGTAAAAGCAACAGGATTATTCAGTTTTACCTGGTGACCTATTGAGTTGAATCTCAACATAGAATAGCCCCAAACAGTGAAAAAATCTTAGTGGAGAAAAACAAAAAAACCTCTGCAAACCAAAGTCTACTTAAATATCCAAATTGTTTTGCTCTTTAATACAATATAATTTCCAGCACAAAAAATAATTCCAACAGTTGTTTGCAATTCATCATAAAGCAATTTAACTAATATATAAACACTTGTTCTTGATCTGAGACCTAAAATTAGCCAGAATGACTGAAATCAAAATTCTTAGAGTAATTGCTATGTATCTAGCTATTCTTTGCTCTTCTTGGGTTGTAAGATTTTCATAGTTAGGGAGGTGATATGATTATTTATAATAATAAATTTGATGAATGTTCTATGGCACACTTTATGAAAAACACCATGGCTATGCTGTCTTATTTAATTTTTAATAATATTTCTGTAGGTTTTTTTTCTAAATTCAGGGAAATCTAAAGTACAAAATAAAGAAGGCTAATGATTTTGTCTGAGATAAATTAAATTACATTAAAAGACAAAAATTGTTTTATAAAAAGCAGTAAGTGTTTAAAGTTAAAACAAATTCAAGTGGGAAGAAAAGTTGTGATGGGGGGAAAGAAATCAAAGCAACCTCTTATTTCCTTTTCACTAAACTCTTCAGAGTGGAGGCTTTTAAAATTCTTTCCACAAAAATAGGAAACAGGTTTCTATGCTTCCTTTTATTTTCGTCTTTGTAACAATGCTGTGAGGCGAGCATTCGTGCTGAACACAGCATACCGGTGAGGATGCTGATGGCTTTGGCTGTGAAGTTTGCCTCCTGCCTTCTAGCTATTTTCAAATCCCATAGAATTTGAAAATAAATAAGGAACAACAAGGTTCTTCTAAAGAATCAGCCAAGGAATTTGATTTGAACCCATCTGTCTAACTCTGAACGTTTTTTATTCTTTTCACCTGATAATCTTCTCTTATTCTTTGGCCTTCTGATCTGGTCAGTATAAAAGGAAGTGGAGAGAGGGACCAGGGACCTCCAGCCTTGGTTCTGTGGGGCAAATCAACACAAACGTGAAACTTGAAAAGAATTTTTCTGCTGGCTGATTAGTTAAGAAACTCTTCACAAACTTGAATATCAAGTGTCATTTGAACAGAATGTATCTTATCTACCTAACTAGGGAAAACAATCTTTCAGGGCTATTCAAATATAAGTAACTTGAATAAATACATCTAAGAGAAAGCAGACAAAATAGCAGCATGGGGTCCAGCTTAGCTAGCTCAGTTAGTTGGATGCCTCACTGTAAATGCAAATGCATAAAGAATACAGCAGGAGACGCCCATCAGAACTTGGACTTCGCTGGAGCACTTGCTGGCCCTGCTCTGGGGAGGTTAGGCTGCTAGCTATGGTCACTTGCCCTCAGTGGAAGAGCTGGAAGAATTCTCCCCTCTAAAGTTTCCTTGCTTAAGTTTTTTTTTTTTCTGAGTTCCAGTACTAAATGTTAAATTTCTGACCTTGCCTCAATCTAAGCACACATTCTGTGTCTTATGTTCCCACCGGGGAGGACTTCAAAGGTTGATGAAACTGGCTAACAGAACAGTGACTCTTTTTTTCTGTGCGTGTGGCCAGCTCAGCCTGCCGCGGGAGCAAGGCTGGTGTGGCGTGTGTTGCCAGCGATTGAACCGTGGTCCTTGCGCTTGCCTAAGCTTGCTGAGCAGGCGCTTTAGACCGCTGAGCTCTCTCACTGCCTCGGTCCAACACAGCATTTAACAAGATTTGGTGTGGATGGTTTCTTCAGGAATTCCTGCTTTAAGCATCCAGTGGTTCCACACGATGGACTTGTGCTTTCTTACACGAAAACATAGGCTTTTCATGCCCATGGAGAACCAGCTCTCACCAAATAGATGTTTTACCTTTGCATTGCTTCCCATCTCTAACTTCATCAGCACGGCTTGCAGTTGCCAGGCCAGAAAAAAAGCCATTTATAAGAGAGCAACCAGGGCTCAAGGAAGTTGTCTAAGAGGTTTAAAATATTTGTTCACTTGGCTAACACAATGTTTTCCGCAAATAATGCACTTTTGCTTCAAATGTAAAATTAACATCAAATGGAGATCTCTTAAGAAGCTCTGAAATTGAGACGACTATCTTAGTAGCATGTAGTAGGCACTTGATGCAATCAGCACATTCTACACAGGTAATTACTTTTACTACTAATGTGCCTCCCACTCTGAGAAAGATAAGAGGCTCCAACTCTACTTAATCAGGAGGCTTCTTTATTATTGCTCCACCACCTACTGGGTAAAACAATTTGCAGGCTCTATTCGGCAACTCTCACAAATAAGAAAAATTTATTAACATGTGCATAGGACTCATTTAGTATGTGCAAAACGGGGATGGTCTACATGATTTGAAAAATATATAGACCGTTCTAAGGCTTGTAGGGGCTGTATTGGAGGAAAGGCTTTCTGGAAAATTCTTTTTGCCATGTTGCTGAAGCTGAACAAAGTGTTCAGTTCCATGTAGTTAGAAGTTTAGAAGCATGAGGAATGATAAGAGAAGGCAGTGATGGAATTATGTAAGCCTCATGTCATTGTGGGGTAGTGACATTGGGTAAGTTCTTCATCTTCTCTGAGTTTATCTTCATATTTGTAGAATAAAAATAGGAATAGAAATATTTATTCTATTTCTACAGTAAAGCACACAGGTTTTTCTAAAGGGCACCTCTTATTTCCATGTTGCTCAACAACAGCCATAGAGGTTGTGGGAAAAGAAGCCAGAAGGACAATATTTAGGTCCTTAGCATATGATAAGAAAGACAGAACCTCTGGGGCTGGGGAGATGGCTCAGTAGAATAAGCACTCCTCTGACAAAGTGCAAGGGCCTGAGTTTAATCACTGGTTCAGCAAAAAAAAAAAAATCTTAATAAAAATGGGATTTCATACATGTTACATGGTTATGAAAATACACTAATACTGTGACAAGTGTAGCACTTTACCTTGAAAAGGGTCTTTGGAAGTGGATAGTGTATCAGAAACCTTTCCCTACCCTCCCACTTGCCAAAATACTTAAGTATCTTAGCTGTCCAGTAACAGCTCCTGTTCCAGTTCCAGTTGCTTCTAGTCTCTTGGAAAAGGCTGGTCCCTGTGACACAGTGTAGAAAGGAATCCCAACTGACAAGCCATGCTGCTTCAGTACTTCCTGCTTGCTTATCCAATATAAGCTCTAGGCTGCCAGAGATCAGGGGTGGATATTCTGGGAATGAACCTGATGAGTGCCTGTTGGTGTAAACAAATCGGCCTTCAAATCGTGGGCATCACTTGGGCGATTCTGCTTGCCCTTGGAACGTTAGAAGCATTTTTCTCCAGGGAGTTATTGTGAAATGGGAGGAAGAAGGTTATCTGAAATCCAACAGGAAGTATGCCATGGATCAGATAGAAAATGTCCCTTAAAATTCTGATGTTTGGAGGAGGAGCCTAATGAGAAGGCGCAGGTCACAAGGTGTGGCTCGTGAGGCCACGTGCTTGTCCTGAGCTCCTCCCTTCTCTCCCTGCTTCCTGGCTGCCACGTGGCCAGTGCCTCTCATTGAACCATGGAGCTCTGCCTTGGAGCCATCTGTCCACGCACTGAGCCCTCTGGAAACCACAAGCTAAAGTAAACCTTTCTTCCTTTAAGATGCAGGTGTCTAGTGCTTTGATCTGGCTATAGAGCAGTGAAAATGCAAAAAGTGAATGCAGATGTTTGGGAAGGCAGCTCATAGCATACCTGGAGGACTGTGGCAGCTCAGCGGTGTCTAGGTGTGACTATGCTTGCTTTCCTGTGTCCCTGTGGGACTCCATTCAGTTGGGTTCCATGTTGTGTTTTCAGCTACTATTTTTTATAGCTTAGATCTCATGTACACAAGTGCTAAGTCCGTGTTATGCTGAAAATGTATCCAACATGATGCAACCAATGTTTATTTTTAAAAACAGGCATGATAGTAGGCAGGCTTTGAGGATTCAGTAAGCTAATGTTGATAAACACATAGTGTACACTTACTGTCATGGCTTTTTCATTTCCAGGGCTGATGACTGATCCCAAACTCATAGGGGAGAGGGACTGGGAGAGCTCGTGCACCCCTCTTTTGCTCTAGATGAACAACAACAATGTGACCCTAAGGACCCTCCTGCAAAGTTAACGAACAGCTCGATGCATTTGTTAAATGTTTGGACATTAGACCTCTGTCCTTGCCTACAACAATATCATTTCCTATAAAGATATTAACAACAAAGACAGGAAACACCATCCTTTTCCGTAAGTCTAAGTTGAAAACCACTCTGTAAGAAGCAGGAATTTAGCTGATTCGGGGGAAAATTGGTTCTACAATTCACATTGCTTGATTAGCACAAGAGGAGGACAGCCTGATCTCTCTCCTGAGCATTTTAATAAGTAATAATAGATAACACGCACAGAAAGCTCTCTCTGTGTCTCGTATTATAAGAGCTCTGGATATATTAACTCATTTAAGATTCAAATCATTCTCTGCAATTGCTTTTCAAGTCTTGATGTTTCTTATCAAATTAGGTAAGTTGAACAAGCTTAGAGAATCAGTCATGTTTCTGATTATCCAGGGACAAGCTTTCATTGGGCAGAAGACTTACAGTGTAGACTTTAATCTAATTTAAGCTTTGGAGTGAGACCAGTTTTGGATGGCCCCTTGGTGTGTGTTAGGACTTGTGAAGCCACCTCTAGCTCTTGGTACCTCTTCTGTAAATGAAGAGGAGTAGCAACCATTCACTGGAGCTATAAAAACTGAGATGAGGGGGTAGCGTGGTACAGAGCACAGAGTCTATACTTCATTGACGATCACTGTGATTTATATAATTGTAAAGTGCTTTATTATGAGTGTGGAGCCAGTTAATGTTTATTTTTTAGCCATATTGTCATATAATCCAGTTGCTTAAAATAGTACCAGGGAAACCAAAACCTTAGAGCTTGGCCCCTGAAGGCCTGAAGGCTCTGAATCTTGAGTTTTTCTCTTTGGGATCCTAACTCAGAGTTCTAACTCTGTATCATCAGGATGCTTCAGGGCTGGGGAGATGACTCAGTGGGATAAGTGCTTCCCTGGCAAGTGCAAGGGCCTGAGTTCAATCCCCAGTTTCACCCCACCCCCAAATAAAAAGGATGCTTCAGACATAGCTGGTGACATGAAAGCATTTTGCTCTTGATCTGAAGATTGATCTTTCCCAGGAGTATGTGTTACTGTTCACACTCACCAGTATCTAGAAGCCATGGGAGATGCCAGCACCACTGCCTCTACTTTCACATCCCACTGGTTTTCAAGCAACGCAGCCTGGCTTCTACTCTGACAGGTTCCCCAAAGGTACCTTTCCAAGTTCCTCCAGGAGCTCCACCTTGTGAAGCCCACTGTAGTTTTTCAGCATGGGCCTTACTGACAGTTGGGTGGAGCTCACCACAGCTTCTCCCCTGAGACGCTTTCTTCCCCTTTGTCTCCTGACCTCAAAGCCACCCTGCTTTCTTTCCCTGGCTCTGGTCCTTGTCTTTGGTACACTTGTTCTTGACAACTTTAAACCCCAACTTTCCCCAGGGCTCTCTACTTCTATAATCTCTTCTCAGATTCACTCACTCCAAGGCGCTCATTACTTTGTTCACTAGGTCTTGCAGGCTGAGAGTGGAAAAGACAAATGGACTCGAGGCTGGCCTGAGTCCCTGTGGGTCTCCTGGTGATGTCACACCTCTTTCAAGCTCAACAATTCCTACGTGGAGTTCTGGCTTCTTACCCCTACCCAAACTTCCTCCTTGCATTATCATTACCAATCTCTTTCTAGATGGAGCAAAGTGCCAAGTTCCATTGACTTGTATCCTCAGGTACACGCCAGCTCACCTACTTCTCTACTGCCACTAGCCTACTTGAAGTTGCTTTATTTTATCCCGAATTCTGTGCTGCATAAGTTCCCCCTAGTATCCTGCACCCAACCTTGTTTATTCTAATGCATGCAAGTCAGGAAAGGTACAACCATATTTGTTAAATAATTTAATTTTGTAAGCTCCCAATCAAAAAACCTATACTGCATTCTCAATGTGCAAGAATCACATTTAAAATGATCTCCATGGACCATCAAGTCCTGAATATCCCAGCTTTCCTTTATTGTATTTTCTCTTGTATCATTTTATTTCTTTATATCCAAGAAATGTTGAATAAATACAGTGGCATTTCTGTTTATAAAGGCATTTTTGGGAACAATTTGGTTTGCAGACAGAAACACCGGGCAAAATTTTGTTTTGTGTTGGGACCTCTGCGTTGGGTGACAAACACAGTCATATCCACCTTTCCTGCATGAACACAAATGTGGTGATCTCTTTTCAAAGTTGTGGAATGAATTAAATTGGTGAATGGAGGTACCACTGTATATATCAAGCTTTGGGCTTGTTAGGGTTCTTGAACTTGGCAAACTTTCTGCCATGAATAAGTTTGGAAATTTTCATTTAATCAGTTTAACAATAGCCTACAACCGTTGGACCAACTGGAAATTTTCATTTAAAAAGATGCCTAGATTTCTTTTCAGGCTTCTAGATACAACGAAATAGAAAAGGTTAAACTGACTTTACTTTCCCTATTTTGAGTAATCTCCTTAATAGCAAGGTTCTTTGCTAATAGGTTTTTAGATTTGGGGTTTAGGTCATGGGTTTAGGGAAATCACTCTTTATAAGTACAAACACAGATTTCAGAGTATAAAGTTGGATCAACCATCAATACTAACCCTCTCTCCTTGCCAATAGATTCACCCTCAGGAACTGTCCCAGTAATCCCTGCCTGCACACTGCATCCATCAGTGAGGGTGACATTCGAAATACCACAAAGCTAAGGGTTTGGGTAACAGGAGTTCACCCACATTGTACACAGGCACATTTCAATTTTCCGCTGCAGTACTCAGAGAAGATTAGTGTTGATGAACTTAAGAAAATTTCAGAGAGGACAGGCAGCGCAAGCAGCCAATTTCCAAGTAACTATCAGGAAATTTGTTATTAATTTGATCCAAGGTGATGTAATCCAAACATTAGTCACTGACCCCTTTTCCGAGATAACGGATGACCATTCCCTGCCACATTCATTGGCCTTTTGTTGGACTTGGCTCTGCCACCTTTGGGCAGTGTTTGAGGCCTCCTCTGTCCCCTTTCTTGGTGGCTCATACTTGGTGTCCAAGTGTCAGAGCCCTGAGAATCCCCCACTCCTTGGCCTTTCTGTCTCTGGATCAAGGCAGATCATCCTAAACTGTGGAAAGGTCCCAAGGCCCTGCCCTTGCCAGGCCTTCTCCTCTCCCTGGCTGCTCCTAACTGTCTCCCAGGATTAATTCATCCTCCTGGCTTCAGCTGCAGAGTTCTCTCCAGGGCATTCTCCACCCGACTGATCTATCTGCCAAACACATGGTCCTTGATCTTCCACCCTTTGGGGACTCCTTCCCCTTATTTTCAGTTTTCCTTTCCCACTCCTTCCTTTCCCCTCTCTACACCTCTAATCTCCAGTTCTCATTTCTCTCTGATACAAATATGCACAACTCTGAAATTGCAGGTCAAGACATTGTTTTTCAGTCTTAAAAAAAATGACTTCCTGTTGCCATCAGAGTTGAGTCCAGAATGCATTTAGTACCAACAAGAATGCAGCGGATGATACTGTAACCCTCTCCACACCCTCAGGATCCTCTGACCAGCTGCCAACCACCCTGGTTTTGCTGAAGTCCCCTTGGCATGCCAACCTGTCCCGTCTCATGTCACTGGCAAGCCTAGATCCATGCCTAACATGCTCTTCTCCAGGGCCTGCTCTGCCATGGCTGACCTGGCCTCTAGCAGAGCAGCTCACTCACCATTCTTTGTTCTAGCGTATACTTCTGTATCACTCACACTAAGAAGCTTTCCTTGGTTTCAGGCTGGGTGTGGACCCTGCTCGCAACCTGTACAGCACCAGACACAGTGCATTACTTTCAGTGCATGAAGCAGAACTGAATTGTGCAGACATATCCTGGTTTTCCCCATGAAGCTGTGGAGTCCAGGAAGCCAATCACAGTGCCATTCCTATATGTACAGAACAGCAATCAGGAAGTTAAAGAAATGAAGGACACCTCACTTCTGAGCCTCTGTGACTGGCTAGCATGGGGTCAGATCATGCAATGCTCTTGTCACCATCTCTCCCTCCCTGTCTGTCTCCCCATCCTGTCTGCTGCCACCTATCTGGGTTCTTGACGTCTCTTGACTGGACTGTTACAGGTTGATCTCCCTTCTTCAGTGTTCCCTTCTATGTGATTAGTTTTACAAACTACTGCCAGAGGAATCTTCTTTTAAAAAATTGGTTGTGTACAACCTTGCTCAGGACTTCTAGACTGCTTTCTCCTGCTTACAGAGCGATATGGAAGATGTCATGGTCTTAGGCTGGAAAGGAACCCTGAAACTCCTCTAGTGTCCCTACTTGCTACAGATGAAGATCTTACATCAAAAAGCTGGAAGACTTTCTCAAGTACACAAAACCAAGGTTTCTATCACATGAAAACAGGTCTGAGACTTGGCTTGTTTACAGCACAACCTATCGGGCCATCACCTTAGAGGACAGGTCAAATGCCCTCCTGGTGTCTCCCCATCACTGTAGAAATGACCTCTCCCTTGATGCCCAATCTGTCCTTGTTTGCCCTAAAATCTCCTAGTTTGAAGATTGAGAATCATATACCCTGAGACAAGACCCTGCTAGTCCTTTGCAGACTGTGAAGAGGGTCACCCCACTGCTCCAGACATCTCCCCTCTGCCTGGCTGAATTCTCAGTGGTCAGCTTCTGTTTCTAGAGCCCACTGTTCTGAATTGTTCCCTTGTAGGACCTTGGAGCTTACTACTTCTGTCTCTAGCTGCTTGGGTTGGTTATTATAAATTAACAGTTGTAACTCATTGCTCTTTCACTTGGCACATAGTGTCTTCATAATTTGACTTCCAGTCTCCTTTATGTCCTTGTTTTCATGCCTTCCTGTTGCTCATGTGATCCAAACCAGTGAGCCCCATGTTGAAGTTACTTTCCTCATCTCTGAGACAAAATGCTTAACACTCACAGGTTTAAGGAGGAAAGGTTTATTTGGCTCACAGCTTATGGAGCTTTCAGTTCACATTAGGCTGGCTCAAAGGCAGGGTTATGCAGCAGAGGTGCATTATGGAGGAAGAACAGTCCATGGCAGGGTAGGCAGGAAAGGGTGCCTTCCTTCCCTCTCATTCCATCTGGGCTACAGGCCTTTTGGATTATGTTCATTGCTCATATCCAGAGCTACAATCACCCAATCAGGGGACTAACCCAGGACTGTCGACCTGCAATCCTAGTATCACGTCTTTAATCCACGTTCATACACCTTATATCCAACCACCTTCCAAAGGCCCATGTAGCACTGCATGAGGCTTTTGCAGGGGATGTCTGAATTCAAGCCATGATGCACTGTAATAATGAAAATATCTGTTGAGCAGAGAGTCAAAGGCCTCTCTTCTTCCCTTTGTGCAGATTATGAAAGTTACAAGGGACAAGCTGTGCTGAAGGGTGTCTGACAGCACCGAAGCAGTAATGAACTAGTCCGTATGCATGTGTCCCTCTTATTTATTTGCACTGTCCACTTGCTCCCAATCTCAGTCATTATAACAATGCAGGAGCCTTCAAGCCAAGCCCGTCGCAATGATCTATCCCTGGGATAAAACTCTCCTGGCGACGACAGCTGAGATTGACAAGGATGTTTAAACCCGAAGCTATGCTTTGGATGACATTCTGGTTTTTGTCATCAAGCTTCAAAATGTGAGCGGAGCTTTCTCAAAGCTTTCCATATGGAGGAAACACCAGTGACAAAACAGGACATGAGACAGCTGCAGTCAAGTGGGACAAGTACTGTCTGTGAAAGCCAAATACCTCGGGAGGGTCGGGGGCCCTGACCCCCGTGCTGTGCAGCTTCAGACAAGTCGTTCACTTCCCCCAGCTTCACTGTCTCATCTCTTCAGTGGAGCTCACATCATGCCCCTGGGACCACTGCTGAGCAGGGGGACTCGCTGGTGGCTCCAGGCTTTCCCAGGCACAGGGTCGCTGTGCTCTCATTGTTTGCCTGGTAAAATGACTGCTATTTATAGATTCCAATGAGCCTCCTCCTAAGCCCTGCATTCTTCAGAGTTCCTGAAGTCTGACCATTATTACCCTTTCTGACTCGTTCATTGTTACATATATTGCATCTGGCGGGTGACCTGTGCATATTTGAACCTTACCAAAATATAAGGTTTTTGAAAGCCTGGTCTTGTTTCACCTTTTACACACTTCGCAGACTTTCATTCCTCCTGCTGCCCACTTCTCATTTGACCTGCATTCAGAACAGCTCACTTACAAGTGAGAAATTGCAGCCCTGCCAGGACCTAGCCTGTAAGTCCAGGTCCTCACCTTGGTGAGCCCATATTCCAGGGGGAAGGACTTATGCACAAGAATGAACTCCAGCAACCCAATAACTTTTATACTTCAGTCCATATGAACAAAAATGGAAACATTAATTTCTCAATCAAACAAGGAAACATTTAATATCTTGAGAAAAAGGAGAAGCTACTCAAAGGGTGATCAAGGAAGGCTCTGGAAAGGGAGCTGCCCTTTTACCAGGGATTGAAAAGTGATGTGTGAGAATTTTTCCAGGTGTTACAGAAGTAAGTGAGAAGCATTTTTTTTTTTAAATCTCCTGTCTTTGTAGCTAGACAGCAGGTTTGTTAAAATTTGGAATTAAAAATGCAGAAGTGTCTCACATACATAGTTCAGTGGACATCTAAAGAGTGCAGCAAAAGCCTGACCTTGAGAAATCTTGTTATTAATCCTCAGGTTCATCTGTGTATAAAATAGACTATACTTTAAGCTAATGTATAGTATAAGCTACAGACAAAGATGTCCATGGAAAATTATAGCAAAACATGCATATTTCAGAAGGAAAGAGTTTTATCAGTCGACCTAGACCTGTGCTAGTGATGGATTGTTTTTCACTTGAAGCATGGAGTTAGTAAAAGATGAGAAACACTCTTTCCAACTATCAAAACTTTTCCTGGGTGCTTGAAAAGCATCCCTTAGCTCATCCGATATCATCTACTCCATTTTAAAAACTAATAATTTCATTGTTAAAAATGACTCAGACTTCTTATATTTAGGGAATAAAGAACACTTTTAAGATAGAGATGAAAAGTCATAGCACCTAAAAATAATTCTAACTTTTGGAGAAGTATATTTCCTGAGTGTCAGTGTATCTGGGATGATGGAATGGATGGATAGATAGATAGGTAGATAGATAAAGAAATATATCTCTTCTCTTCTGGATGGTTAACAACCTAAGTTCACAGATCAAAGCTGGAGAAATAGAAGAGCCACAGGGTCCGCCAACATTTTGGCCCTAGCCTTTCAAGGTCAGCGAAGACTCAGGACATAGGAGAACCTGTACTGTAACATCATGAAACTCAGTTGAGCTCCAAATTTTCTGAACAAGGAGATTATGGAGCATCAGAGGAAAGAGATCGAAGTTCTATAGTATGCCTGGGGAGAGTCACATGGAGAGAAAACGTTCTCTCAGGCTCCCATGGAGAGCAATCTGGTCAAGTATTGGCTGTGACTCATCCACATGGATGACACAGACAAAGGATCTACAGAATAAGGTACAGGGCTACAAGAGAAACCCTGAGGGGACTTCACTGACCTCATAAGAAACATAAAGTACATGTGTTGGTATATACATCTTGCTCTATCTAGGTCTTTACCATCCAGCAGAAAAGAAGTATACATAGTGGAGCCATAATATTAAGTTGAGCTGTAAATGGCTATGGTTGACAATTTCTTTGGATAACTCACTATTGTTCTGGAATGCTGGACTGTGTTAGATTGTGTTGTTGAGTTCAAGCACCTAAGTTAGTTGAATGATAATGGAGTGCCCATCTCTGACAGGTGTAGAGCAAGGAAGGGGTATAGAATGGAAGAATCATGATGTGTGTGTATGGGCAGTACAGTTAGGATTGATAACGCTGTGCTTCTACATAATTCTATGAGGGGCAAGATTTGCACTAATGGCAGTTGGACAGGATGTTATGTTGGCTTCTAGTACTATGGACAATCATTAGGAAAATAACAAGGTAGAAAGTATTAATTATTGAATCTTTGATGTAATTCAGGTATAACAAATAAGATGCGCAAACAGCTACAGTCTCTTAATTTACTGATAAGAGACATATGGTATAATAATGTCTGTAAGTATAATATCATGTATACACCTTTTATGATACCAAAACATTATGAAAACAGTTTGCAATGTATTAATTTATGAAATCCATCTTATCAAGGTGTCTTAAAACTGTCTCATTGATATTTGTACTTCAATAAAACAAAAGTAAAATAAAAAAAAGAAATATATCTCTTCATTTTTTCTAAGACTAATGGTAATCCTCTTCTAGTGAATTCACTTATCCCCACCCTCACTAAACAATGAAGAAATATCCTAGTCTCTCCTAGTCACCTCCTATACACTATTTTCTAAGTTTTTGATATCAACCTCTGAGTAGAATGTTGGGACCCTCCCAGGGATGCTGTCAAAATACCCAATGAGAAAGGAGAGCAAAGCACAAAGCTCTTATTTTCCATATCAATGAAGATCTGAAATAGTTTTCAGCTTTTATGGATTCTGACACATAGGATGAGAATAAACACTATTTAGATTTACCTGCTCCTGTTACAGTGGAAAATAAAGCTAGGAGGGACAGCTTTATTGTGCAGACTTACGAAGTGGGGAGAAGACAGAAACAGACCCATGATAAAGTGCTCATTTGTGAAGCAGAACCATAATAGCCCCCACATGGTCACTAATATTATTGATTAGGATATTAATGTCTGGCCTGAAGATACCTTTTGCCTTTTTAATGGACAGCACATTCTTTTAGGGAGCCAGAGACACAAGATGCATACTTTAAAGACATGTCATCCATCTAACAGAATCAAGAGAACGTCCTAGACGACATTGGCTCCAGCTGAATCTAACACTCCTGGTGCTTTTTAGCTTGGCTGTGTTTCAATGGAAAACACTGTTGCCATGGTCACATGGCATTACTCATCACTTTCCATCAGTTTCCTCAGCTTGTACCTTACTGAAACTTTGGGCCAGTTAATTCTACGCTGGGAGACCCATCCTTCACACCATGGGGTGTTTAATAGCAATCCTGGCCTCTACCCCAGATGTCAGTAGCACCTCATCCCTCTGTTTTGACAACCAAAAAATAGCTTCTGAGTTTGCCAGATGTCCTTGGGGTGTATGGCGGAAAAGTCACCCAGAATGAGAATAAGTGCTTGAGACTCTGGGGATCCAAAGCTGGTCCTGTCTCAGATGCAGCAAGCAAAGGTGTTTCTCTAAGTTGGAAACACAGACTGAGTTTCTAAGAGTAGTTGGGGATGTCCAGCACCCAGGGCACAGGAAAAAGATTGAGGTGATAATAGAAACCACGTCACCAGAGAGGGGTCAGAGCAGTCAACTTGGGGTTGTCCTGACCCCTATACAAGGAACTTAGAACAGGAAGGCTCATGACACAGCCCTGCCTCCAAGTCAGCCCTGCTTTTGAAACCACAGGATAGAAAGCAGAGGCCAGAAGTGAAGCAGCCTTGCAGTTTCATCAGACACAGGAACATGGAAGGAGGAGGAGGAGGAGGAAGAAGAAGAGAAGGAGGAGGAGGAAGAGGAGGAGGAGGCAAAACCACTGCTTTGACTTTCTGGATAGCTTGGAGCATTGATGCACGGCCAGTTGTGGCAGCTGTGAGTGCTTTATCTTTCGGGGATATGAGCAGCTCACCAATTGTGACTTTTAATCTTCCAGTCGGAGTTCAGATGGCTGAATGTTTAGAAGCTCCTGAAAGCTAGTCACTAATTAATGAGCAGTGAGCCCCAGTTTCAGAGACATTTGAAACAAAGCAGGACAAAGCTCTGGGCTCTGTGTACTTTGGGGACTGACAAGGAGCAGAGAGGCGCTCCTTTCCTGAATCCCCGTGATTCACCAATTCATCAAGTGGAGGGAATTTTTTAAACTAGGACTTTAATTCCGAGAAAAAAATCATATGCGTGGAGCCAACTATCCACTTTCTCTTTAGTAGCATACATGGAATGCTAGCCCCTTCCTCACCAAATGGAAAATTATTTTGTGCTAAGGGTTTCAAAACTTTCCCATCCATCAAACAAACAGTACCCATTACTTTAAACACCTCGTCGTCTAGTAATTGTTCAAAAATGTGTCAGACTACCAGTAATTTAAGTCCTGTCAAAAATAAATCTCAGATACTCACTTCTTCCAGTTAGTGACTTGAAAAACACGCCCCCATGTCAATTACCGGATGCTGTAGCAATGTTTCTTTGTTCTGAATTTGTGTAAACAGAAAAAGGTTCTTCCTCAGTAACAACTGTTTTCTAAAACCTATATAAATGTTTATGTGAACCTAGATGCGACAACTCTTAACAGAAGCAATGAAAGCTGCTACATTGTAAACACACACACACACACACACACACACACACACACACACACAGTGCTGTATTTGTCTCTTGGTAATAAGTGTTTAAATGAGAAGGAACAATATATACACTTGCGAATTATTCTTTCCATAGAGGCCTAACCACAAAGCATTTCCATTTTAAATTTTAAATCAATGTGATCTATGTTTTTAGGGATTAGAGCCTCGATTCCTTTCTCTGTTATTTAAAAGAGATGGCTTGACAGATGATTTCAAAATCCCAGGTAAACAGGTGAGTAAAAAACTGTGACTATGAAAATAATTTGCACAATTGGCAGCTAATTAAGATAGGCTGTTAGGAAGAGCTTTTCTGTGAGTAGTTCTCAGTAAACAAGACTGAGAAAGCCTGTGAATGGAACCCACCCTACTGTGTGATGTATATGGCCCTAAAGAGCTATAGATCAACATGTAGATTAGGGAAGTATGTGATTTTTTTCCAGAATTTTCCATTTCTAATATAATAGCATTTTTCTTGAAGAAGATTGCGATCATTTAATCAGAAAATCACCGATGTCCACCATGCTATGAGGTATTGCATCAAGTTTTCTTACTAAATCAGATGACTGAGTTTCAAAAATAGAAGAAAAGAAAGCCGAATAAATAGCTGGTGGTATTTATTCTCTGTTTCCCCTGGTTCTCAGCTGTGTGTGCTAACAAGTAAATAAATCCAGTTATGAACTGTAAACCATGCAGAGATGCACGGTACAAAGATCTTGCAGTGAGACCCTACGTGGCCCTCTTCTTAGGGATAAATTAGAATAAGTTGATTTTCATTAAGCGGGAACAGATCAATATTTCACTGTTAACATGGTGACAATTGCATGTGAATAAGTCATCTCTTTTTCAAGCATCGAACTGCCAAACTCATTGGATTAACGACTTCCCTCCCCCAGAGGAGCCTCTTCGCATTTCCTCCCTTGGAATGTGGAAGCTCGAGCAGATGTGTGTTCCTGTGTGCGTGTGCGCACGCGCATGTCCCGAAGCACTGACCTTTGGCCAGGCAGGATTAGGAAACACCTACTAATGTTTCCGTCAGAAAGCAAAGGGTTTTGTTGTTGTGGGTTCCCTTAGGATTCTCTCTCCCAGAAGGTTCTCATCCACTTATTTGTCACTGGCAGTTAGATAACGATCCTGTTTGGTGGACGTTAGTTATACCCATAGGAGTAAAAATGGTTTCATTGCAGGAAAGAAGATCGTAAGATAAATCGTTAATTAAAGGGGTTACATATCGGAGGGAATTCTGACCATGTGGCCACCTCCCCCAACCATAAATCACTCATGGTCCAGTGGCCTTCAATAGGGCCCATCTTGCCCCTTACGTGTGATGATAAACAACGTATCCTCCCTGGGCAGCCCATTAGGTATTCCAGAGTAAGTGAACTATGAGATAACACATTTATCCTTCTTGTGAAACTCTTGGTATTTCACGTGATACAGAGAAAAATACGCCCAGTTGAATGACGACTAATGAGGATTAATGTATTATTCAGCAGAGGATTGTGGGTTCCTCTCTTTTGTGCGTTAGTTAAATAATAACAAAATGTGCTAAAATGGGTGCTGATGCTTCCCTAAGAGGGTACACCCTTGCTTTTCTTTGCCTCTGTGTGGGAGTTTCTCCTGCCTGTTTCTTTTCCCTCTTTAGAGGGTTGGGGCTCTCAAATGTTTATCTTGTGAATCCATTTGCTATACTCATTGCCTCTCAACCCATTATAGAAGCAGGAACAACAGGAAATCCTTACTGGAATCCACTACAAAGCCAAAATTAAGTTGTGAAGCACTGATAACAAAGGGCATGTGAAAACGATAGCTTTGCGCAAGCCCGAAGTCCTAAGCATCCCACAGGAGCTAGCAGTCCTGCCATGCTCTGACACAGGGTATTCATGGAAGGTTTTCTTTACTTATCTAATTATTATTCCTTTAGCATCTGTTCTGACCGCTGTTTTCTGGCTGTCCCCTGCAGAGGTGGCCCTGACGGGCCTTTAGCAATAACACAAATAAATACATAATTGTTAGTGGTAGCAAGTGATGTGGAAGCAAAAAGGTCAAGCTCAGCGGACTAAGCGCTTGCTTAGGTAAGCGCAGGGACCAGTGTTTGATCCTTGGTTCCCCAAGCTGTGCCAGCCCCACCTTCGGGTACGCTGAGCCGGCGATGCAATCTGGGCGTGGTGGCGTGCGCCTGTAATCCCAGAACATGGGAGGCAAAAAGCAGGAGGATCACTATGAATGTGGGCTGCATGCATAGTGAGACCCTGCACCAAAAAAATAGAAAAAAGCAGAAAAAAGCAGGTCTGGGCTCAGGGTGGGGCTCCAGGGAGCTAGGTCTGGAACATGACTCTGGGCTAAGAATGAAGGCTCTGCACAGGGTGGGGGAAGAACAGAAGGAGATGGTGCAGGGAGTCACGGAGCTTGCGGAGATAAATCACAGTGAAATCACGTCATTCCCAGCTTGAGATCACTGTGTTAGGCAAAACAAGCCAGACACAGAAGTTTCTCACACCCATGGAAATGGAGAGAGAGAGAGAGAGAAGCTGAAAATAGAGGAGAGACAAATGGAAAAGGTGGACTCAAAGCATGACATGTATATGTGCAGAAGTGTTGCAGAGAAATCCATTCATATGTGCCATTGATATGAATCTATATGAATATATATTATCATGGGGGCTGGGGAGATGGCTTAGTGGAATAAGTGCTTCCCTGGCAAGCGCAAGGGCCTGAGTTCAATCCCCGGTTCCGCAAAAAAAAAAAAAAAAAGAAAGATATATTAATATGAATATATATCTATCTATATCTATCTATCTATCTATCTATCTATCTATCCATCTATCTATCTATCTTTATGGAAGGGTCTACAGCATCTCACTACTAGATTGGACTCATAGTGGTCCGCCTGTTTACAGCCTCCCAAGAGCTGGGGATTATAGGTGTGCACCACAACACCCAGTCTCAGTTGTGGTCTCAGCACACCCTGGGGGTGGGGCCTGCACAGCAGGCCCGGGGGTCGAACCCCTGGCACTTTAGTCCACTGATCTACTTGGTTGGCCCTTGAATTAATATTTATAACAATGCATAGTAGGATGCAAGTAAGTAAGTACAATTAGAGGGTACCACCAAAATACATCAATAAATAAAAATGCCCTGAAAGCAGCATACAGCAACTTTAGAAAGTGCTAGAAGCTCTGTGAACTGGAGTGGAAAGGACCTCTGGCTGGGGTAGGAGCAGCGGTGGATGCTGGAGCAGGCGGGAGCCGGCACTGGCAGGGTCCTAGGGGAGGGTGGGGCATTGCATTTTCTCTGGGTAGCTCCAGCGCTGTAGCTGAACTGTGTCCACCTGAAGCACAGACTGGGGTGCTACCCCTGGCGTCTATGAACACGACTTCCTTGGAAAGAGGTCCCAGCAGGTAGAATCAAGATAAAATGAAGTCCTGAGAGTGGGGCTGAGCCCAAGGACTGGGGTCTTTATGAAACTCACACTAGAAATTCTGCATGGGCCAGCCATCCTTCTTGGTGTCTTCCTGACAGTTCTAAAGACATGTCACAGGGGCCCGTGGTACGCATGTCACAGAAGCCCAGCTCACAGCAGCTGAGTCTTGGCACTGGCAGATATACCCATGAAGGGCTAAGTGGATGAAGATAATTATATTTATACACAGTGGAGTACTACTCTGTCATGAAGGATAAACTTGAGTTGTTCGTCAGAGAATGGATGCAAGTCAGACACACAAGATTATGTACTTGAGGGTTTTTCTTCTATGGAAACCACAACATATGAATAAAGTGCGAAATAAAAGATAGTAGGAAGCAGGGAAAGGGGCCAAGGATTGGAGGGAGGGGAAAGGGATGGAAGGAAAGAGGAGAAGAGAACTGAGAGCTTGTTAGGAGGTTCTTGCAGGGGAGCACAGCTGCTTGTATAGAAAGCCTTCCCCAAGGAATGACTCTGTTCTATCTGGAGTGGTCTTCTCTGATTCAGCATGTCACTTTGGGGACTGATGCATGTGGAGCACTTAGAGGGTGGGCCCCCCTCCTCGCCAGCCCAGTGGTCACTGGAATCAAGCCTGGTGGTCATTGGCCTGACACGTGTGACAGCCAGATCACCCCCACCTCCAGGATGAAAGAACTGAGATGCATGAGCTACCTGGACCAATTTTCTACAAGGCAGGGAATCATCCCATACTGCACAATGTGCTGATAAAAATGAAAACCCTCGGGAGGCTGAGACAGGAGGATTGTTGTGAGCTTGAGACCAGCCTGAGCTACAAAGTGAGCTTAAGGCCTGTCCGAATTGCATAGTGAGACCTTGTCTCAAAAAGACAAAAAAAAAAAAAATTTAAAAAAAGAAAGAAAAGCCCTAAGCAATGCTTGCACATGTATGTAAGGGAAGCGTGGCCACAGGAAGACATGGGTGTGACAACAGAGCTGGGGAGGACTGACGTCTTCCACAGGGTAGAGGGTGTAGCAGGAGGTAAGGGAGCATCTTCCTGTAGGGGCCTTAGAGGGAAGCGGCCCTGCTGCCTCTGGGGTTTGCACGTCACCTGTTTGGGGTTCTTAATTAGATGCTCTAGAAGATGAAAACACCAGGAAACCAATGAAAGATTTTGCATGAAGCAGAGAGTTTTAAAGGAGCAGAGGGACATATCTCACTCCATTTTTTCCCCTACGCTCCACCTGGCTACAGAATGAAGGCCACCAAGTTAGACAGGCTGGAGGTGCAGAGAGTTAGCAAACTCTGGAGCAGCCGGGGGGAGAGCCACGGGCTTGAGGATGGGATGCCGGCGCAGACATTTGTCACATACACATTCTTGGCAAGGAAGGTGACAAATAACTCGGTCACCCTGCTGGGCGGGCTGCACACGTGGTGGCAATGCCCCCTCAATCCAGGCACGGATTGTTATTCTCCACAAAGACTTATGTAAGCTGCAGGCCCCAACTGGAGCCCTCAAGTGACAAGAGAATTATTTTACCATTTCACACATTGTGTTGTTTTTCTCTGAATTATAATTGCTTTTTATATAATAAAAAACCTGCTCAAGAATGACAAAGCATGAAGAACCATTTCTCGCCTCCTTTAAGGGCATTGTAGAACAGGATGTGATCGGGAGGAGGGAGAAAATAAAAGCAATTGGTCTCCAATGGGCATCGCCCATGATCCATCCACCAGGTCCTGGCCCAGTAAGACAAATTACTGACATAGTCAGAAATGCGCCAGTGCCATGTGAGGACCTTGTCCAGCCCGCTAGGTTCAGCCGAACAGCAGTGACACACATACCTAAGGGGAGGAGCCCATGGCGCCAGGAAAAGCTGCCCATGTGTGGCTGGACACTGTTTGAAGCATGAGAAGTGGCTTCTGTGCCTGTAGCATGACCCCTGGCTCTGCATACGGTGACCCCTGATCCATACATAATTCTGTTTTTCCATGGCTGTAACAGAGTCTCTGAGGCTGATACCTATAAAGAAGTTTGTGTAGCTTACAGTTCTGGATCTTGAAAGTCCAAGGTAAAGACAGGCAGCCCCACTAATCTGGCCTCTGCTCTGGGACCCCTAGCAGATGGCCCTGCAACAGTGGAGTGTGTGCAGAGGGGGTCTTGGAATGGGAAGACTGGGACTCGGAGATGGGCCAGGGTCCACTCATTTTATTTTTTTGTGGTGGTCCTGGGGATTGAGCCTAGGACCTTCACACTGGGCTGTGCCTCCATCACCCACTTTTTGTTTGAAATAGGGTCTTGCTAAGTTTGCTTAGCTGCCCAGGCTGGGCTTGAACTTGCAGTCTTCTTGCCTCAGCCTCCCAGAGTGCTAGGATTAAAACCACCCAAGCAATTTTTTTTCAAATGATGATTCGCTGTCTAAAGATTCTTTCTACCATGTCTAAGGGCTGGCCAAATAGCTCAGCGGATTAAAACCCCTGCAAACAGGCACAGGGGCTGGGGGTTTGATCCCTGGGTGCGCTGAGACTGGGCATGTGGTGCATTACCATAATCCCAGCACTTGAGAGGCTGTAAAACAGGCGGATCACTATGAGTCGGATCTAGTAGTGAGACCCTCAACACCCTGTAGACCCTTCTCTAAAAAACAAAAACAAAACAAAAAAAAAGACAAAAAGTTTCCAGCATGTCTGCCTCCCTGGGGTTCGAGCTTCCTATGCACGAGCCTTGGGAGCCAAACACATCCAAAGCACAGCACCTGAGGAGCGGGGTCACAGCGCGGGAAGCAGAGCGAAGGGGTTGGCGCCTTGCTTTGGGGATTTCGGAGGCCTCCATCCTGGCAACTGAAATAGTGGCTGCAGGAGATGAGCATGGGGCAAGCAGGGCGGCATGCTCTTCACCTCCAGCTTCCCTTCAGCCGGAGGAAGCACAGGGCTTCCTCGATGTCAAGAGGAGAGCGTGTTTATGGGATCAAGGGAGAAGAGCCTTGTCTGGTCGGACATGGAGGTGTGGAGAGCTGTGTTCTGCCCTGGCTGGCTGCTCTGAGACGGTTGGGTGAGCTGGTGGGGAGGCAGTGCAGAGAGAAGACTCCAGGGGGGTCTGGGAACACAGAGCGGGACAAGCCTTGGAGTGGCTCATGGAGGAGCTCCAGTTCCCTCCACACAGCCCCCACCACACCCATGGCCACCAGAGGCCGAGGAATGGAAGACCAGAAGGCTTGCGTGATGTGGCCAGAGGCTTTCAGACAGCACAAGAAAACCTCTAGCAGCTCCAGCGTGACTGCTGACAGAGATCAGAAGGGACACTGCGTATCCCCACAGAGGCCATGTGGACACAGGTGACTGCTAGCACCAAGTGTGACTCCCAAGTCCGCAGAGGTCAAGGAATCCCAGGAGCTTAGTCACTGTCTCGGGAAGCTGCATGGGTGAAGACTAAGTTTCTGGTGGCGTGGGTGCTCATGATAAGAAAGACATTCAATTGTGTGAAGAAAAAAGTAATGTGGTCAGGTCTCAGTCAGCCGTGCCGCTTTGAGACAGATGCACTTGGGTGTGCTGTATAAGTCAGCTGCACACGGTAGCAGATGTGCAGAAGAATACAAGTTCCCCTTCCTTTAACAGTGAGGTGCCTGTCCAGATGGCAGGCGCTTTCAGCTCTTTGCCCTGGCATGGGATGGGCCAAGTTCAGGCACCTCCAACCTCCTGCTGCACCAACCTTGTGACCCTTTTAGCCACATAACTTGTCTTCAGAACCCACCGGTTTGTGACCTTTCTGACACCTGACACTGGGCTGCTGCCTGGTTACTTTTCTCATTGCTGAGACAAGCTACCAGACACCTAATGGTGATCTTCCCTCCTAAAGGAGGGAAGATTTGGTTCAGCTCACAATTTGCTGAGGTTCCAGTCCAGATTGGCTGGGTCTGAGGCTGGATGGCATGGCAGAAGAGCACCACAGAGGGCAGTCTGTGGCAAGCAGGCAGGGGTGGCAGAGCAGCAGCAAGCCCGCTCTCTTTCTGGGCATTTTCATGCCATCCAGGCTATAAGCCTATTGATCAGTGTCACCCACTGCCAGGAAGGAGCCTTCACTCTCTGTACCTTTAATCCCAGTGTCACATCCCTGATCCACATTCACAGCCCTAATCCCACCACCTTCAGAACCTTTGCCCACGACCTCCTGAGGCTCTGGGGAGGCACTTGGATACAAACCACTGCACATGGCTTGGGATTTAGGTATCATTTTTTATTCTGCTTTTACCCTCTGCTTACACAGTTGCTAATGCTTTCCAAGTCCCTTTTCCCTTTTTGTCCCTTTTGTGCTCTTTGAGGTAGGAGTCAAAGAAATCATGCACCCCTTGACAAATGTATGAGTGGCTGAGACACAGAAAGTCTTGGTCATAAGCCCAGAATTACAGAGAATAAGGGAAATAATAATCATCCCAACAACAACAATAATTTCTAATAATAATTGCTATTTTTAATTTCTTGCTGTCTGTCTGCCAACAGAGCTATATGTGTTCTATTTATTGTGCCAACAGCTCCACCAAGGAAGTATTATGTGTCTCACCATCCCCAGATGAAAGGAACAGAGGCTCAGTGAGCTGCAGGACATCGACAAGGTTCACATGAGCGAAGCAGCCTTACAAGGACGTGCAACCTACATCCTAGTTTTCTAACTGGACCCTTCGGGACCATAGCATTTGTCACCTTACTGAATCCTGCAAGAGCACTTCAGCCTGTTGTATTAAAGTTAGACCAACAGCTGCACAGAGCCAAGCCTACAGTGAGCAGGACACTATACCTCTCACCCTCTACCCTTCATGTGGGGCATTTGGTGGTATTTTAAAGACAGGGTAACAGACTTTCTTCTTAGCCCTTTCTTTAACACAGCAATTCTCAGATTTAGTGGGCATAAAACGACCCCAAAGCCATACAGCATTGTGTGTCTGTGCACTTGGATCGAGATTAAATTTCTGCTTCTAAGGGCTGAGAAACTCAAGGAATTTTTAATTCAGTAATACAGAAAGAAGGAGGACAAGAGACAATGTGGTCAATCTTCAAGACGGCCAGCAGGAGAAGAATAAGGGAGAAGAGGAGCAGCAGCAGGAGGAGAAGCAGGAAGAGAAGCATGAGGAGAGGAAGGCCTAAGGGTGGGAGATTTAAAAAAACTTTAGAGCTCTTCTGACAGGGTGTGATTTGTGCTTAATGTAGTGGCTTCAGAATTTAGCCCTCACCGAAGGTGTGGAGCTCAACTACCGAAGAAGAGGAGGCCAGACGTGGCAGCAGGTGTGCAGGACTCAATAGCCCTTGTTGATTGTGTTCAGCCCAGCAGGCCAGACTTCAAGAGCTGGTTTCTCTGCTGATTTTTTTTTTTTTTAATGTCTTTTTTGAGACAGGGTCTCACTATGCAGTTCAGGATGGCCTTAAGCTCACTTTGTAGTTCAGGCTGGTCTCGAACTCATAACAATTCTCCTGCCTCAGCCTCCCCAGTGCTGGGATTACAGGCCTGTGCCACCACGCCCTGCCTGATGTTTTTGGGCTGTTCCCATGGGGATCTGGTCATGCACAGGGCCGAAAAGCATGTGTGTAAGTGGCCGTCTTGTAACCACCTGTTGGCCATCTTGCTGATTGACCACATCGACTGCATCCCATCTGAGATTTTCATTTTAGATGTCTCGAATAACCTTGGATCTCATGAGCTCTTCGGAGCCTGCCACGTAGATGAAGTAATTTGCAGAGTTGCTATTGAGAAACATAACTTGAGGCTTCCAGCTCTAATAGGAAGTAACGCAGAATGGCAATTTCCCACTGAGTTCAGGAGGGTCTATTTCAGAACACTAGCCAACCTAAATGCTGTTTGCTGACACTCCCTGTAAACATGTATTCATTCTACCTTCGCGAATCTCTAAGTGGAATCTATGTTAATTTTTCCTCTTGCCTAATATTCAGCGGCTGACAAACACACACTCAAATTTCCTTGCATATTCATGGCTGTGATTTTGTGCTCAAACTGAGTACCTGGGTAAATCAATTAGGATGTTTGCATATACACGTGCATGCCCCTTCCCCCCATTCCATTCGCCCACAAATGCTGGCAAGAGTTTAAGAAAAATATGAGAGGTATGATCTGATATGATAGAATGCTGTCCAGCATCTCCATATAAGTGATTAGATTATATGGTGAGGTCCTTTTTCTGAGGTTAAATCGGAAAACTAGGAAGTCAAAAATTGACACTGCCTATAATCCGAGCACTGGGGAGGCTGAGACAGGAGGCTCGCTGTGAGTCTGAGCTGTGTAGTAAGACCCTGAAGCAAATAAATAAATAAATAAATAAATAAATAAGTAAAGCTTAATTGTCTTTAAATTGTCCCTTAATTACACTATATATTATTTTACATATATATTGTCAAACATTAGTGCTTATTAAAATGTGTAATATCTATAGTATCAGTCATATGTAATATATATGAGGAACTTTGGAGTATGTTAAGAATTTAAAGTGTTTTGTCAAGGCTTGTAGCTGTACATGTCTAAATTAAATGTGGTTTGGAGCTCACCTCTACTCTGAGGTCACTGTGAGAAAATCCTTGTCACGGTGGTTGCTTCTGTTAGTTGTGTTAGCAAGGATTTTCATTAGTGTACTGTTTTCTAGGCAGGAACTTCGCTGCCACCATTGTGTGGTGAATTTCTCCTGTGTTTACTCTACACTTCATAATTTTCCAAGCAGTTTCCTGGCAGTTATCTTATTTTGCCCCACGATAGCCCTTTGGGGAGGACACTGTTAATTTCCACTTTGCAGATGAGCTGACAACAATCAGGACAGCTAACTGGAGATGTGGCTGAGCTGAGAACTGAAAACAACTTTTAAGGGTTCAAGTTCCCCCTCCTCTTGCACCACAGCTACTTCCTGGAACCGTTTAAAAACACATCTCTCTACGGAGATTTCTTGGAAGAGAAATGGTCTACGTTTTTAAAGAAGCATTGTTAATTCTTGCTGGTGCGCTTTTAGCTTCATCCCAAATGAATTTATTTCAATAGGAATGAAAAAATGATGCAATCTGTAATTGGGAGAAAGATCTTAGAAAAATTTGGAAATTCAGCTTGAAGATCGCTTTATCTCAAGTGGACCATATCTCCAAGGTTTGAAATACGTTTGTTGTTTTTTTAAATGTATTTGGTTGTTATAGGGTTTCCCTATGCAGCTTGGGCTCGCAGTTATCCTCCTGTGCTGCGATTATAGGCATGCACCACCGTGCTCAGACTCTGAGGCTGGCTCAGTGTGTTTGCGGGCAAGGTTGGCATGGCATGCGGTACTGGAGATCGAACCAGGTCCCTGTGCTTGCCTAAGTGTGCCTAAGCAGGCGCTTTAGTCTGCTGAGCTATCTCGGCAGCCCACATTTGTTGATTTTTAAAATGAAGTTTAAGCTTAAATCATACACACAAAGGAGGTGTTTTATTTCTATTGCCAAATCTGAAAAATAAGCCATTTGGAAATCATCTCTCTGAGAAGCCTGGAGCCTTTCTAGAACCTTCCGAGATGGTGTTTGAAACTGATTTCATCAAAAGAGCATAGGGAAAATAAATACAACCTGTCAGTAGACGAAAGCTCCCAGACTGGTGATACATTAACAAAACAGCCAAGAAAGTTAATCTCAACAATTCTGCAGAGGAAACATCCAGAGCATCTTGGCGACCTGCTGCTTGGATTCACCACTTGGTAGAAGAGAAGAGTCTAGAGTAATTGCTTAAGGATTTTACAGTCCCATACCTTTCCCCTCGCTCTGCTGCAGGAGTGAGTCACACTGTCGAGACAGACCAGCACTTGAGTTTACCGGAGTGTTTGTATGTTAACGTACAATGGGGTCTCCTTCTCTAATGTATGTGCTAGCGACCCATACATCGCCAGCCCCTACTAAAGAGGGAGACAGGATTCTCTTGCATGCTCAAAAAGAGGGAAGATTTAAAGTCCCCAACCTGGTAACATTTCCTTGTCATTTTTGCCTTTGCTCCAAAGGACTGAAGCTTCAGAAAAGCCTCATGGTTGTGTGTTTCAGTGGTTGCTTTGCTCACAAATGTTTTCTGAGTCTCTACGGTGCTGGTTGTGTGCTAGCATGAGGAAGAGAAAGGAGGATCTTGTAAGGTCTTCTAAAAAGGTGCACAGGGTTGAACTGAGAAACAGACAAGAAGGTGAGCAACTGGTACTCGGTAATGGACAGGATGGTGGGAGAAACACACAGGATGCCCTAGGAAGTGGCTGAAGGTCCCAGGAATACATAAGCCAGGAAGCCAGCCTTTCTCTCGGTCCTGAGAGTGTCTGGGGAAGGGCGGAAGCCTGGCTGTGGGTTTTCATGCATTTGGCTTTCCTGAGGTCTGATGACATTTTAAGGCCAATTTGGAGTATATAATGGATATGTAAATATTTTTATTTGCTTTTATAAAATATTGCCCTTAAGCACTTTCTTCTTTCTGTATAAGATATTATGTAGCTAACCCATTTTTACTGCACAGAAGGTAATTTTGGGTTTTCCCAAGTTGCAAGACTAATTGCTAAACTCCCAGTTTAAGCTCCAATTTTACAATTTGGGTGCCAGAAACCGAATCTAGTGTCAGTTTTTTAGCTTAGCACAGATCATGCTGCTAATACCCACAGCCTGGCAAGCAGCACCTAGAAAACCGTTTTCAGGAAGGAAGCAGGGAAATTGGGAAGACTTGACTTTTTAGAGAAATAACTTTGGACCAGAGTTTAGCCAGAAAGGCAAACTGCGAGGCTGCTGCAGCCATTAGTGGCAAAGCATTTTCAATCTAAGTAGCAGGGCAGCATCTCCTGAAAAACAAAAGCAATGTGCCCTGGGCCCCTCCTATTTGTGGGAGATGCATTCAATAGCTTTCCAAATGCCCAGAGTTAATGGAGGCACCAAAGCACATATTTTTCTCTAGAAAACACAGTGGAGTATTGCTGATAATTTAAGTGATTTCTTTTAGTGCTTAAGGGCTGTGTGCAGCTTACCTGTGAGATGACACACTCTTGCATCTAAGTATCTCCCTTCCCTATGCAGACTCCTGTGGATCTTAGCGAGTGGCCATGTAAGCACATGGCCAGGACTTTAGTGACCCTCCCAACAGTCAAAATCATGAGGCAGCATCCATCAAGGTCCTCCTCACTTTAGGGAATTTTTAGATCTTTAATAGACAAAACAAAAATCTTAGCTAACTGAGGTTTCTGAAGGCACAAAGTCCCAGTGTTAAGTTCTGGCAAATCTTCCTGAGTGGGCGTAAAGGCAGCTATCTCAGCACTTCTTAAGTACACAGAAACAGGAAAACAGATGCTGAAACTGTAACATGGAGCTACAGACAAGAGACAGAAATCGTCCCTGTCCTCAAATTCAATCTCAGTGCTACAGGAGGGCCTCTCACCAATTAATAACCTTTAATTAAGGGCACCAAAACATTTTTATAACATTATTCCTGAAACTGGATACAACAGTCAGTGGAAATGACAGCTCATGTTGTCCTAATCACAAAACCTCATTTGTATATTTTGTCATCTGTAAGACTGTGTCATCGATATGGATTTCCATTTTGGTAAATCATCTTTTATTCGGGGGCAGGCGGGGGGACATATTGATTTTTTTCCGAGTCCTTTCTCGGAATGTTAACCTTGTTTAAGTTCTTCATTTCCTGCCTGCAGCACCATGTTGCAATAGAATTAAATGCATAGTAAAACGGCCACGTGAGGAAGGTTTGTGCATTATGTTAAAGCCCGCTCCCTTGATCAATGGAGCCATCAGGCTGTGGAACTCACTGCGTGAGTCTGCCTGGCCCAGTCCAACAGCAGACCTTCAGACTCTCACAGATTCATTCAAATGCTCATGAGCTGCACACCAAATCTCATCTGTCGCAGAAGGATCTAATATTTCCAGAGGTTGAATGCATGTATGAGCTATGCCTGGACTCACTTTACCTCGCCTGGCAATAGAGTGCTCATATTTACAGAGCTTTAATAAAATATGCTTTTATTTAGCATTAGCTTATCAACTTCCACTGTCAGGCTGTGATGTAGAGAAAGCTCTCTACCAAAATAATACATATCTATCTATCTATCTATCTATCTATCTATCTATCTATCTATCTATCTATCTATCTATGTAATTATATATCAATTAATATATTTTAACATTATTAATATGATAATATATTAATATTATATTACATTAACTTATATTATATAATATATTAATATATATATTAATCTAGTGAAATGATTAAGTGTAACAGTACCCAAATCATGATCCACTTTAGGACAGTGGCAGCTATGCTAGTCATGTTTTCCTTGTGTCTCTGTGCTGAGCTTTAAGAAATAGAAAATGCCAGAGGAACTGTTATAGACACCTGTCACCTAGTGAGGTCTACTGGGAAGCTAAAGAGACTCAAGCTCATGGTTTCCTTCCCATAGGTAAAAGGTTTGTCTTGCTCCTTCCTATCATGGATTTCATTCAGCAAACCTCTGCTGAGCACTGCTGTGTGCTTGGTGCTACACTAGCCAGTGCTCCTACCCAGTGCTGTCTTTTTCATGACACTCATCCCATATTGGGGTGACGGTCAAGCTCGGCTTCATGGCAGCGCAACCCGTGTGGTCAGAGATGGCCCCACACTTGGTCTAAGTTCTGTCCCTACCATCTTAAAATTCTGGAAAGGGCTGTTTTTCAGGTTTTCACTGGGCCCCCAAAACTACACAACCTGGCATGATCGTGGATTCAAGTGAATTCATTTGTGTGCTAAGTTAATTTATTAAGGTTGATTGGAGGAAAATTGGTGAAAAAGAAAGGCAGCTTATAGGAAAATCTCTTCTGGGGAGGTCTTGCAGGCACCTTTTCTCACCCCCTTCTCCATCTCCCTCTGAGTCTTGTCTGGCTCCTGCCTATCTTTCACAAAAGGCCTCCCCCAATCTGCCTGTTTCCCTAATCTCCCAGCCAAGAGACTGGTCCTGGTGTGTTTCCCATGGTGTCTGCAGATGTCCAGGGCCATTTTAAATGTAATATCTGGGGCACAATGCATAAAGCACAACTGCTTCTCCAGGTTCTCTAAAACATGCATGGGACTCTGAGCTCTTGATGGATTAATAAAACATGCATTAGGTGATACACAGGTAAATAAAATTTAAAGTTATAATCAATTATAATTTTGAAAGTAAATGAATGACAGTGATTTATTAAAAGAGGAAAAAAACCCCTATTTAACAAGGCAAGTGGTACCTTTTAACAGCCTTATTTCTATATGGAGTGGGACCTCCCAAAGGAATGTTCCAAGGCTCATGGGAAATTTGAATCAGCTCACCTGTCCTTGTCATCACTCCGAGCTGAGCACCAGCAGCCTGGTGCTCAAGCCTCTATTTAGGTTAAACACAAACTGGGAGAAAGAGGGAAATATGGAGGTGGTATGAAGCAGTGCTTGCTTAGAGAGAAGGACAAAGGCACAAATAGACAGAGATTAAAAGGTCCTCAGCTGAGAGAATCAGCTGCAGAGGAGCTAGGACACCTCAGGCAGAGGGACAGATGGCAGCTCCTCTGCAATGAGTCAAGGAAAAGGCAGAGATAGGGTTGGATGAAAGAAAGCGCTTGCTTCCAGTAGGGACCATATTAGAGTTGACAAAAATACAGGGTGGTTACCAGAGCTGAGCATGTGTTGGGGTTGTATAGCCGGGGTGGGACAAGACGAAGTGATTGGCCAGGGGAAACAAAGAAAATATTTCTTTATTGGGTTGAGATGTTAGAAAAAAAAAAAAAAGCTCATCGGGTTGCACAGAGGGAAAACCACATGTGTGAATTTAGGAGTGAGTTGATCCAGTAGCCTCTCTTTACTTGGCAAATAAGAGTTAGTCCTTCAGGAACTGAGAATGGAGCCCAGTGGTGGAGTACCTATCTAGCATGTCTGATGCCCTTGATTCCACCTCAGCGTAGAGAAAGAAACAAAAAGTCTAACCCTGTTTAATGACAATGGCAGTGGGTGACATGATACAGTCGCCTCATCATCACTGCTTTCCTTGTTCTCACATCGTGGCTTTTTCTCATGATGGTCAAGGGTCTGGTGCTCAGGCCTCACCTGTCCCAGCATTTGTGGTTGGTCCAGTTTGGGCATCCAAACCCACAAGGTCTACAGGGGTCCCCGCTGCTACCTAGTGGTAAGAGCAGTTTCGGAGCCTACCCATATGTCTTGGTTACTTTTCTCATCACTGAGACAAAATTGCCAACATTCAGAGTTAAAGGAGGAAAGGTTTATGCGGTTCCTAGTTGGTAGAGGTTTTAGTCCATAGCTGGCTGGCTCCAGGGAAGGGTAGCATGGCACACAGAGACTGCAGAGGAGAAACAGTCCACAGCAGGCAGAATACAACAAAGCAGCAAGGCACGTGACAAGCCTCTTTCTGTCCCTTGTATCCAGGCTCCCAGAGACAATCAGTGGACTGATTTAGTGATCCACCAACCCATTCTTAATCCTAGCATGGAACAATGAATCGGTCACACACTCTAGATTCATCCACCCATGAAAAAGCCCCACCCGTACAGTGTGGCTTTGGGGGACAGCTGGACACAAGGCGTGACACTATGAGAGCTCTAAAGCACAAAGGCCTGGGGTGCTCTCTGCTTCAACAAAATGCAGACATGACTCAACACGGAGCTGATTCACTTTGACCCACCAAACTCCATTCTGCTCTTACTCTGTTTGCCTATTTGTGTACGTTGCAATAGTAGAAGTCAGAAACGAACCAATAAATAACTTCAGATAACAGTATTTTTACTGTGAGGAAAATCATATAGGACAATGGGACGTTCTCTAGGATCAGCAAACATTTTCAATAAAGGGTCAGACCATGAAAAGTTTGGGATCTGGGCATCGCACTGCCTCGGTGGCAACCACTCACATGTCCTGTGGTAGCATAGAAGTAGCCATAGACAACATGGTGGAAAATCAACGTGGCCAAGTACCAATATAACTTTATTGGCAAAACTAAGCAGCTGACTGGATTTGGTCCTTAACTTGCAGTACACTGATTTCTGGGCTAGAGAGCTTGGGGATGGCCAACCTAAGATGTCCCAGGCAGTTTTACAGAAGAGGCCCCACGGCAGTTGGCACCTCAGTAGTAAGAAGCGGCATGGATAGGCCAGATGAGAAAGTGCTCAAGACTGTGGTGGAAGCTAAAGCAAAACCCACCAGTGAGAAGGGGTGAACAGAGGGCAGCGTCCACCAGGGTCTGTGCAGAAGAGCTCCAGTCAGCCCCAGGACCGACTCCATACCTACCCCAACATGCACCTCAAACCACGGTTGAAGCTTTCCACTTAACGAGGGTCTGGAGCACTGTGTCCAAATCACTGCACATTCCAGGGAATTGTTTTCACCACCTTGACACGGGGAGATATCATTTCATGTCTGTCTCTGTTTCCTAGCCATGAATCTGGATACACCTGCTCTGGTCTGTTTTTTTTTTTTTTTTTTTTTTTTTTTTTTTTATGGTCCTAGGGATTGAACTCAGGACCTTGTGCTTGCAAAGCAGCTGCTTAAGTTGCTGAGCTATATCCAAGGCCAAGATTTATGTATTTATTTGGTATAGGGTCTCACTATGCAGCTCAAACTCATAATGCTCCCCCTGTCTCAGCACCCCCAGTGCTGGGCTTGCAGACATGTACCACCATGTCCAGTTTTGGAGGCCTACATGCAGGCCTTTAGGCCATCGAGCTATCTCCATGGCCCCTCACACTTGTTTAAGAGTTGAAGTTGGGCAAACTCAAATGTCCTTAAAATCTACCCTTAGGACTCAAGCTAAATTAGTTGATTTTTCAAAGCTAGGTTGAAGATTTCAATGTAAACCCACTGGGAGATGAAGATGTTTGCATTATTTTTATACCATTTTATTTGCTTTTTCCTATCAGCCATAACAAGGGACTGATTTACCTTGAAGATGAAAACTTAACTAGGAGGTCAACTTCGGCCTTTAGATTAGTTTCATTAGTTAGTTATCAATGTTCAGAACAGGAGATTTGAGAAAAATCTGGAGTTCTGGGCTGCATTTTCACAGATAAGCCTGCTTAGCCCTAAAATGCAAACAATAATCACTAGGCACTATGGGAAACTGCTGTTACCTCCTCCTTCTGCTCTTCTTCCTGTTCTTCCTCTTCCTCCTGCTCCTCCTCCTCCCCCTCTTGTTCCTCTTCCTCCTCCTACTGTGTGTGGTCTGTCAACTTGCTGCTTACCCAGTAGTTACTTTGATAGAGCTTGAAGCTCTTAGAACTTGTGAAAAGGCCTTTCTTTAAGAAAAGCACTGTAAGGGCCAGGGAGATGGCTCAGTAGAATAAATGCTTCCCTGGCAAGTGCAAAGGTCTGAGTTCAATCCCCGGTTCTACAAAAAAGAAAAGCAAAGCACTGTAAAATTACCAACAGGAGAAATTATAAATAAAAGATGCTAACTGTCCCAAAATTTCTGGGGTGGCTTCAGCACCATCCAACACCAAACGTAAGGCTTTGAAAACATGAAAGAAGAGGTTGTTAGACTGGAAAGCCACAGCCTGCTGACCAATGGAACTGAGCTATCTTTTGTACATTTCATGCTAATGTGTCACCCAGTAGCCTTGCTGGAGCCCCTTGAAGGCCTTGCAGTGGACAAGCCCACCTTCTTGGATGACTTTTGTTTGGCTGGATTTTTGCTACCTGTCTGGTTCTGGACACTTGAGTTTTCTTATGCTTCCAATAAAGGGTGTCTAAGTCCTCTTTCAGTGCCGACACTTTTAAGTTCTCTGGATTTGCTTTTGTTCATGCGCTGTAATATTTTCCTAAGAGATTCACAGCACAAGCTATGTTCCCTTACTTTAGTCTTAGAATAATCTGCTAAATGAGCTTGACAAAGGGTAGGATGTGTGTATTTCTCTCAGTTGTTTGAGAGCAATCTAACACATCGGAGCTGCCAAGCGTCAACTGAGCACTGAAAAAATTCAGCCATTATCCTAAACAGGTGACAGGCAAATTCTTACACCATGCTGATGATCAAACAAGTGACAAGTTTCTCTGCTTTCTTTGTAACAAAGTTGGACTCTGGCTATGTCTAAGTGAAATATGAGTGAAAGGTTGAGATGTGTCAGGTTGCTCATGCTATGAGCTAATTGCTCACACAGTGGAGCTTTTGGGGACAGCAAGGCTACCTCCTGCTCCTTCTACTCCTGATCTGACTTCAGTCTCTTTTCAACATCCAGAGCAAGGAGCTACATTGTCCAAATCCCTGTGGACCCGCTAAGCTGGCATCAGTAGAATTAAAATGCTTTTGACCACACAGTCAACAACCGTGATGCATAAGTCATGCAGATCCCAGGCAGAGCATGGTCATTTCTTAGAGCTGCTGTGTCTCATCACTGGGCCCTCGCACCATGCACCACACTGCAGTGACTTTCACAGATATTGAGAGAGCAAATAGCATGCACACTGAAACATGCACACTGAGGCCTGAGCTGACTTTTACTTTGGTACTGATCCCTTCCATAGGAGTACAATTTCTGCATTTGCAGATAGTTCACAAATGTTTTATGCATGCACTATTTTCAAAGTCTTTTAAAATTTCCTTTCTCATAGTATAATCGGTTATTACCCCTCCTGTTGATTTCCCTAAAGAGAACAAGTCTTGTCTATTAAAAATAAAGGAGGAAACAGTGCGCGCGCGCGCGCGCGCACACACACACACACACACACACACACACACACACACACACACACACATATAGCTTTTAGGGGAGTGAAAGCAGTTTTCTTTTTCTCTCTTTTGGTTTGGGTGAATGAGGTTGGTGAGGAATGAATTTGGATTCTGCCACCTCAGCCTGGCTTCTGGGTTTCATTTGTGCAAAGTCTGCTTGTCCCTGAAGGCAAGCTTCTGGATGGTATGGGGCTATGGAGATACAGTCATGAGGCCAAACAGAACAGAGACTGGAAGCAACCTAAATATCCATCAGCTAACAGTCAAGGGAAGGGATACCGGAAGTGGGGTGCATCTATCCAGCTATGTATCACTGGACAATGAGAAGGAGGGAGGCACTGCTACCTGCTACAGCGGGGCTGTGCCTTGGAAGCACCATGCTGATTAAAAGAAGCCAGGCACAAAAAGCCACATATTGTCGGCTTCTGTTTACATGAAATTCCCACAGTAGACCAGTCTGTAGAGACAACAGATAAGCGATTGTCCGAGGCTGCAGAGGTGGACCCAGGAAGTGACTGGAGTATACATGAAATTTCTTTGGGAATGATGGAAGAATTTTAAAATCAGAGAGTGGTGACTGATGCACCAGTCTGTTAGGATACTAAAGTGAGCAATACTGCATTTTATACTTTGATTTTATGGTATTGTTCTAGATGCTAGGTTAGGTAGGGGGCCAGGGAGATAGCTCAGTAGAATAAGCACTTGCCTGGCAAATGCAGGGTCCTGAGTTTAATCCTCAGTTCTGCAAAACAAGAAGTTAGGTAGGACTACTATAGGCAGTCACTGAGGCTGGTGGTGGCCCTGAAGACAGCTGAAGTCATAGTGACCAGATTTGCATATTTCTCTAAGGGATAAGTGGAAGCTTTTGATTAACGGTACCACCCTCTAGAGATTTCCCAAATAAATAAGCCATTACCTCATTTGGGGTGGACAGTCCTCTCCTACCCACTCATATTAAGATTAAAACTAAGACTACTAAAGCAAAAACTAAAATCAATCCTAAGATTATAGATTATCAACCAATATTAATGATGTCATCTATATGCCCTCGTTACTATTCGATCAATACTAGCTAAGCAGCTATACTTGTAGTGTTATTGATTGATTATAATTATGACCCATGTTGTGTTCATAGCACGATTTTTTTTTCTTGCAGTACCAGGAATAGAACTCAGAATCTTACACTTGCCAGGTAGGAGTTTACACTTCTGAACAATATCCCCAACCATATCTTGATTTTGCTCTCTGGAACTTTGTCAGAGAAGGAGACTTGTTACCAAAACCTGCTCAGGGCCCCACCTTTCTCCCAGCAGCTGTTCCTATTCCCCAGTAAAATTTCCTACTTTTAACTTCCACTGTTTCTTAGAAGTCATTCTTTGACTTCAGGGAACACACAATCGTCATGTCTAGCAGGTTCCTAGTTACATTTTTCCCGGTATTTTGAAAGTCATTTGTCTTACTCATTTATTGTTTTTCATTGCTAAAATAAAATGCCCAACACCCACAAGATAAGGGAAGAAATATCTACTTGGCTTATAGTTTGTAGAGATTCCACTTCATAGTTAGCCTGCTCCACGTCAGGGTGGCAGGGCAGCGGGGCCTCATGGAGAAGAAACAGTCTGTAGCACTGCAGGCAGGCATGAGCACATTGTATTTGATCAGGCTACTTGCCCTAGGGCCGGTGTAGCTCTCATATTCTTAATCCCAGCCAGAACTATGACGAACCAATCAGTGGGCTGATTTAGTAACCACATGCCCTTGACCCCAGCATCACCCTCTAGATCCAGTCAAGAGCACTTCTGCACAGGCGCAGCTCCAAAACAGACACAATTCTAGTACATGGAATGCAACTGGAATAATTGAAATTGAGCTCTCCGGGAGACTTCTGTACCCCCGCACTCACAGTAGTGCTACTGGCTATAACCAGAAACCCTGGAAAACCAAGGATCTTGGCTGCCATCATATTGTCTGACTTTATTACAGGGTACAGAGCTTGCCCCTGAGATAGGAAAGTGTGTTTCTTTGCAGGTTCAGCTCTGCTCATCAGATAGTGACAGTGGCAATATGACACTGATTGTCAGTCCCTAAGTCTACAAAATGCAGCAGAATAAACGTAAGTATGTGCTCCAAATAATGCTTCAGGAGGAGGACCGAGAAGAAGGGGCTTGATGATGCCAGGGCACAAAGCTGCAATCAGGGTCAGGGACCAGGCTTCTTGGGCCCCACAGCTGCTTTGTTTTCTGGAAGCCAACACCCAGGACTCATCAAAGCCACTTTCCTTCCCACTCACAGGCATCCCGGGACTGCACTACCACAGTCTCTGGGTCCAAGGAAGTGGACACAGTGGGCAGCATGCATGGTGCTGCTGGTGCATACTGTCCAGGGCTGCTGCTAACACTCTCGAATGCAAAGTAAAGCTCATTACACAGAATGACCTGCCTCCCGATGTGAGCAAGACAGAGGCTCTGAAAGTCCTGTCCTGTGCTGCAGCCAACTGGGTCGATTTCTGATCTATTTTATTTTGAAAAAAAGGAAGAAGAGAGAAAGAAAGTTCATCCTGGACCCATCTTGCAATGCAGACTGTGTGGCACGGAGCACCTGAGACCCTCCAGGTGGCTTTGCATGGCAGTGGCTGCTGAAAGCCCCATTCAAAAAGCTCCACATGAAGGGGTAAGGAAAAGCTGCCCAGCAAGCAGGGAGCTGGGAGCTACCGGCAGACCATTTGCAAAGAGCTCCTTTTGGGCTTCCTGGTGCTGCTTGATGCTGAGGGTGTAAGGTCATTCTCCGGAAACTTCTCTCTTGCCCGTGCCTGGCAAATCAAAGAGCTGGTGGTAGGTGTTGAAGGGAGAGGGAGCCCTCCCATCCCACCCCATCAGAAGCAGGATAATGGCCCGGGTGATGGATGACGCGGGATGCGCCTGCTGAAGGAAGACAGGCGCTTGGCGATGGTGGGCGATCGCCAGGGCCTGGGCAGGAGATGAGAGGGACTGCCTTCCTACATAGAGCAGGAAAACAATTATTCGTGATTTTGAAGAAAAGCAGTTCTGGCTATGGAGTCATTATTTCGCTCTTTCTTTCTTCTTTTTAAGCTCTAAGTAGGTGGAGGAATTTGTACTTAGGAAAACAAAGATCAAAGAGGAGCGAGAAGGGCCCCAGTTGGAAAGTGCGGGTCCTGGGCTTGCTCTGCGACCCTTGGCCTGGGCTCCGGGTTCCAGGCTGGACATGCTGTGCCAGCTGTGCCTAGCGGCAGGATGGAGCGAGGCGGAAGCTAGCTGCGCCCAGGCACAGTGAGCCCGAGGTGCTAGCCTCAGACAGACCAGGGCCAGTGTCGGGTCAGCCCAGCGCGCCTCTGCCTGGGCCACACAAGGCACCTTTCCTCTCCACCCTCGGCTCCCCGCTAAGCTGAAAGCCACTGCCCGCCTTGCACCCTCCGCGGAGGAGAGAATGCTCGTCCTTAGCACGTGGTGTGGAACCAGGGCTTGTGCACAGGGCAAGGCTCAGAACAAATAATAGTTCTTCTCACTGCTTTTAAAAGGTCCACAGATGTACTTGGCTTTATTGTTATTTATATATTTAAAAAAATTAGCATTTTTAAATTGTGGCTTTGTTTCTTCTTTTCTTGCTGGAGCTCTCAATCCTAAGAGGAGTTTTTGGCTATGTAGAATACAGACTGCGTAGGAACACCTGGAGGGCATCTGCCCCGCTTCCGGGCACTGCTGCAGACAGAGCCGGCCCAGGGTGTTCCTTTCTCCCCTCCACTGGCTTTAAGCAATGCACGCGAGGGGTTTGATTGCTGTCTTCAGAGCACTTCGACGGGTCAGGGCTGCTTCCTCCCCTACAGCTCCCAAGTAGCCTGTGAGAGCCAGGCGGAGAGACATCATGCTGTGGGCAGGACTGAGCTTCAGAAAGAAGCCATGACATCAGGGCACAAGAATTACACAGCAGGACGGAAGCACCAAGCCCAGAACGGGAGACGCTTCCCCAATCCGGGATATGCAGGGCACGCTCTCTCTCTCTCTGTCTCTCTCCTGCAGAGGTGATTTCAGGCCTCTACCAGGGCTGCACTGGAGGAAGCGGTAGATTGGAGTCAGTTCGCTACACTTCCAATAACTACCCTGGGATCACAAATGTGGATTCCTCCAGAACACAGGGAGGTCCAGAGGGGCTTGCTGTAGGGACTGCATTTCCCAGCCTCTAGCCACATGCAGGTGTACTAGGTAAGGGATGGGATGTGTGGAACATCTCATGTGTAATTTCCAGATTAAATCTTTAAAAGGATAGGTAGGCCCTCCACTTGTATTCTGTTTTTATTTCATATCTGGAATGTGGATGTGATGGTAGGATTTAGAGCAGCCACTGTGGACTATGAGAAGAAAATCACCCATGGGAGCTGGGGAGATGGCTTAGTGGAATAAAGGCTTCCCTGGCAAGTGCAAGGGTCTGAGTTTAATCCCTAGTTCTGCCCAAAAAGTAAGAAAATCGCCCATTACAGTGGAAAAGTAAGAGGCCAAGGACTTCAAAACCAAGGAAAAGTTTTCTGACCTCTGTTATATAGAAGAGAAAAATAAACTTTTACTTTACTAAGCCCATGCTGTTTTCAGAATATATAGAGAAGGAGTCTTTTATAAACAGGCATCCAGTTAAATGTGAACAGCTTAAAAGAATCTGGAGACTTCTCTTGATTTTTAGAATATATCTTGGGAGCTCCGAAGCCCTTGCACTACTGGGGCCACATGTTCTCAGGGTCTCGTGGCTCTTGAGCAGGATCCCTCACCTGGACAGGCCCTGTCTTCAGCCTTTGTGTTCGCCTTGGGTGGTCTGCAGAGAGAGTTCCTACGAAAGTCATCTGGGCTGCATGGCTCCAGCTGCACTGAGGACCTGTGTGTGTGGCTCTGGCAGAGGTCCTCAGAAAATGTCCCACCGCTCACCCTGCCCAAGACTACAGGGATGTTACAGCCCAGGGAACAAAAGTGCTGAGAGGACCCTGAACCTCAGCAGACCACGGGGCTGCAAAGTGGCCCAAACTGGCTGCTGATGGATCAGAAGTCCCAGCCGGCACCTGCTCTCCTCTGGGCCTGAGCTCCAGGAATTTTAAAAATTGGATGCCAACCTCATTTACAGGAATCCAAACGAATTGACAGAGAGCATTTCCTGGGCAATTAACAGAGCTTGTTTTCCCCACACTCCAAGCAACAGCTCACCCACTGTGCTCCTGGTCTGCTTACTGGTGCAGAGTTGAGCTCAGGGCCATGAAGTCACTGCCATCGCAGTGTGTTGCTCAGGCCCCTCGGTGCGCAAAACCAGGTGTTCTGCATGAGTCAGGGCTTCTTCTGTTCACCGCCGAGGGCCATGGAAGAGAAGATGGCTCTTAACAGCAGGTGAGGGTGGCTGCGGAGGGGTAGAAGGTCACTTCCTGGGGAGTGCCGCTCAGTGACTTGCACCCCTCTCCCCCCATGGGTTGAAGGCCAGAGCTTGTGGTTGGGGTGCTCCCATGCTTGCCTCATAGTTTGGCTCTGAGTCTTCCTCTCTGCCTGCAGCCTCCTTGACAGAGACATTCTCCAGACCCACACCCGAGCCTCACCCGGACGGCTTTGAAAAATCGAGCAGGACTCTGGGGCCTGCTTTGGGTCTTGGGATCACAGAATGTCATAACTGGTGAAGGGGGTGCGGGGTGGGAATCCCTCTGCAAGCTTCTGGAATGACCCTTTGGGAATCAGATACAGAGGCCAGAGGAGAACTGGCTGGGATTCTCTGCCCCAGCATTACCTGTCATGAGGCACCTTGCGTGAATTCAAGGGCAAGGCAGGGCTGCTCTGGGGTCAGCAGGTCCCTTCCTCCCCACAGGGACAGCGATGCCCTCGGGCTGGAGAACTGTGAGCTCTCAGGTGTGTTGGCTCCATTAGGCATTGCTCAGATTTTATCATTGAATTTCTCTCTCTCTCTCCTTCTCTTTCATAGTGAGGATTGAATCCAGGATGTTTACACTTTGCACTGAGCTATAACACTATGTTTTTTTATTGTTTAAAACCTTATTTTAGTTTTTATTTTCGGACATTGTCTTGCTAAGTCACTGAGTTACCCAGGCTAAGCCTTAACTTGGGCTTCTCCTGCCTCCCTGGGATTATAGGCAGGCATCAGCATGTGAAGCCAGAGTCTCTGACTTCTGGCTGCTCTGTGAACTTCAGTCTGCAGTTCTGAGTCCTGTAGAGACCTTGGAGCAGACAGTGTGAAGATAAAGGCCGGGGGTGGGGTGGGACTGTGAACTGACTGAAGTAGCTGTAATCCCACAATTTCTCAGAAGGATTCAGCTTTTAACCCAACTCTTAATAAACAAAAATTTAATCATTTATGATTCTGGGTCTCTTCTCCTTGTGGCCCTCAAGCAGGTTTACTGTTTATACTCTTCTGCATTCTTTTGTGGAAAAAACCCATGAAGTATGATTGTGCATGAGAAGCATCGCATGGGTTCCGGGTAGGCTCTGCTGTACTTTCCCCTCTGCAGGGATAAGCGACACGCGCTCCCACGGGCAGCTGCAGAATCCCTGACTGAGGACACGGCGCTGAGCCTTGGAGAGCTTGCAGTTGGAGTGGGAAATAAGTCTTGAGTGCCTTTATGGGCAGAAATCTGGGGATTCCTCTTTGCCACAGCACGACGCACCCCAATCTGAAAGGACAGAGTGGGCAAAGCCACATGAACATCCAATCTTCATCCTTAAAGTCCGGAGTCTGTGGCCTCTGTATTGTGTCCTTCAGTTGCAAAAGGGGTGGCTAAGTCCAGGCAGCACAAGGTCAGCTACAGCTGGCATCTCGTGCAGTGAGGACTGGCAGGCTCATGAGGACCGCGGGGGATTTATAGCCCGTGTGTCCTCCCCAACCTCAGCCTGGCTCTGCGGCCCCAGACGTCAACTCTGCACCAGATGTCGGGATGTGGAGGCTGCGCGCTTCAGCTGCCCTGCAGAAGGGTAGCTCTGCAGCCCTCTTCCACAGCCAAAGAAGGGCTTCTGCTTAGAGGCAGAATCCAGGACGCTCCCTCTGGCATGGAGGATGGCGGCTCAGTTAGAAAATTTGTTCCTCATCCCAGTTAAATATTAGAGAATATAATAGCATTTTTTCCTCCTTTTTCAGACAAAACACAGAAGTTTCTGATTAGGAGATGCAATAAGCCCAAAGACTATGAAATTTGGTTTGAAGATTCTAATGTGTAGCAGTTGGTATAAACTCTGAATTTTTCCCTAGGTATCAAGTTTTTAATCTGTGAAATGCTAAAAATATCATCGAAGCACCTAGTTTGAAGGTGATTGCAAGCTCTTCTGGAAGACGATTAGAAATGCCACATTCACCTAAAAAGTTGTTCCACTAATGAAGGAATGATGTAGTACGTCCATATGGCAAAATTATTGAAGTTACAAAGTTGTTACTTTTTTAATGTTTAAAGGCGTTAGCACCAATATTTCTATTTGAGTATAGGAATTGAAACTATGTTTCATATTTTTTTATGAATTTGGTGTAGGGTCTCAGTACGCAGCTTGGACTCGCAGCGATTCTCCTGTTTTCAGCCTCCCCAGCACTGGGATTACAGGCATGAAGCACCATGCTGGGTCTCACTGGCCAGCTCAGGATGCCTGGGGTGGGGCTGGTGCGGCCTGTGGTGCTGGAGAATGAACCTCAGTCCCTGTGCTTGCGTAAGCACGTGCTTAGTCCACTGAGCTGTCTTGCTGGTCCTCATGAATTTTTTTTTGAAGTATAAGTTTAACAAGTGCTCATTGTGACAAACCCAAATGCCCAGAGCACATTGTAGGTTCCTGTCCCTGACACTATTGATATTTTCGGTGGGACAATTTTATAGCAGGCCTGCCCTGAGCAATGGAGGCTGTTCAGCAACATCGGCTGGGTTTGATTTTATCTAGTACGTGCCAGAAGCATCCTCCATAACTATGTGACAACCCAAGATGTACCCAGACATTCCAAGGTCCCCTGCCAGAACCACCCCATTAAGAGCAGTGTAGACACATGGGCTGACGCATAGCAGAGCACCTGTTTCCCAGAACGCAGGGTCTCCCCCAGCCACCACTGTTCCCTTTTCAGTTTACATCTTCCCAGCAACTTCCTCCATGTAATCAGGCATATACACGCCCACTTTATTACACCTACACACACACACACACACACACACACACACACACACACCTTTCCCCCATAACAACATTGGGTTCCTGCTATTCTTAACAGCTTTAAAAGCTTTTAAAGTATATCTATTTACCTTTGTGAATGTTTAAGCTCTGTATAGTTTTATTTATTTATTTATTTGTTTGTTTATTTATTTTTGCAGTACTAGGGATTGAACTCAGGACCCTGTACCTTCCAAGCCAGTGCCCATTCTATTGAGCTATCTCCCCAGCCCCAAGCTCTGTATAGTTTTAAAGAAAATAGTGCCCCAGCCATTCCCTGGATTCAGGGGCTCCAGTTTACTGAGCTGATTTCTTGCTAAAACACAGTGAAATTCTCCCTACCTCACACTATCAATAATGCCACAGGGGATATCTGAACATTGCTCCTCTGAACATTTTCACCACCATGTTTAGTGAGATGACCGCATGGAGGGTGTGTGCTTGTATGAATGATGGGTTTTGGCGTATAGTCCAGCAAACCTCCAGCCAATGTTCTGGCCTTCTCTGTGGCCTCACATCCTGGAAGCCCCAATTTTCCCCTCTTAGCTTTTGTAAAAATGTAGCAATTAACAAATTAGCTAAATGTGCTTTGTTCTGAGATCGAGAAGCTCTGCCTTAAAGCAAACGTGGCCCAAATGTAAGCCCCGTTGTGTCTTCCCCCTCGTTCTGCATGTGTTAGCACGGTTGATCCCCACTGTTCTCATCCATAATAATAATAATGATAATAACAGCCATGCTCCTTTCAAAGCATTGTTGTCAGAATTTATTAAGATTATATACAAAAACATAGCAGTGCAATAGGCTCCATAGGCCTAGCACGCTGTAATTATTTATTTGTGTTAATAGTAAAAAGGCTGAGAGTGGGGGAAAGCAAGCTAAATGCACAAGTTCAGGACAACGTGCCTGCTTTGGTAACCTCCACCAGGGTGAACTTCAGAGGATTATAAAGTGAACATGATCGAGAGAAAATATTTTTCTTCACCAAGGAGATTGTAATTAATATTTGAGTCACTTGGTGCCTAGGAGTCCTGTGGAGGGATAAATAAGCATATTGATATACATACAGAGGATATGAATATACATGATTTTAAAATATGCCCTCGCACGTTTATGTAAGAGAATGCTGCGGCATATGGATGGCCCCTCACACGGGACTGCAGTGCCATGCATGTTTTCTTCCTGGGTAATTTCAGACTGCTCCCCTGTTCTCACTGGGGAGGGACTCAGTATGGTAGTAAGATTACCTGGAAGAAAGGTTTCCAGCTTCACCTGAAGGGTGTCAAAGAAAGAAATGTACAAGGAGCCCTGCAGCAGGTTCTGAGGGTCTTCCTGTCGCTGTTGCAACACCCCTCACCCACCGTAATGTGTAAGGAGACCTTGAGTGTGGCTGTGGGAGGGACAGGTGGGGGCCCAGTCCTGCTGCAGTGGCCACCAGCTCCAGGTTTTAGCTGACAGCTCCTAGGCCCTCACCATCTTCATCAGCAGAGGACGATGGTGGCCATGCATGGGGTTCCCTGGGGAGAAGTCTAGAAGGCCAGTATCTCCTGACATTCCTTCATTTAGCTTCCAGCTTCTGGCAACTACACTCTGGCTTTCTTGAACACCTCCCCCCTCCGAAGCCCTCGGTTGGTGGTCCTGGCAGAACCCAGGTCAAAGAGATGCCAGAACGTGTCAGACAGGGAACTACCTGCGCTGAGCCAAGTGAGTGTGTCAAGGCTGGGCATGTGCACCCAGTGAACCTGGAAGACTGGATGCTAAAATCCACTGGAAATGTTAGACAGCCTGGCGTGGTAGGGATAGTCGGATGTATGATATCCTGAGAACAGAGATTTCCAGAAGGAAGTAGTGATGCAAAGAATAAGACCAAAATCCAGGGCTGCCTGGATAGCTCAGCGGACTAAAGCACCTGGTTTGGCAGAATGCAACAGCCAGGGTTCGATCCCTGGCGTGCCGCGCTCACCCTGTCCTCAGGGGCGAGCTGAGCCGGTGATTAAGACTGGGCATCGTGGTGCATACCTGTAATCCCAGCGCTTGGGGGGCTGAAAACAGGAGACTCACTTATGAGGCCGATCTATGTAGTGAGATCCTGTACAAAAAAAAACGAAAAACAAAAAACAAAAAAGACACAATCTTTGAGCTTCCTGGATCAGTTTGGTGGCAGCTGAGGCACCCTCGGTGTTTCAGAGATTCAGACCAACGCGTGCATTGTTTCGCTTTAAATCAATCAGGTTTCCAATCACTTGAAACTGAGTCCTTACTAATGAAACATGCAGCAGGTTTCTTCCACAAAGCCAGTAATTAGCACACAGGGAATAGGCGGGGAGGGAGAGGCGCCCTGCTTGCCATGGAGAGGAACAGATGCCCTTTCCCTCGGCATGGGGGGGGGGGGCGCTGAGCTGCGTGACAAGCCAGGGGTTAGGTTGGCGGCAGGGTAAGGAGCAGCTGCCCTGCGAACAGGAACAGGAACCCTGGGTCCAATTTACCCACACCTGGCACGTGGCCAGGCTGCAGGGTGTCGGAGCCTGGGGAGGGAGGCCGAGCTGACGCAATCCAGCACTGCTCTGTGATCAGCCGGAACATAGGCTCCATCACCTGAGCAGGGGACTCGGCGCCAAGGTGCGCACAGATGCATCAGCCGGAGAATGCAGGACGCGCTCTGCCAGCTCGGGGCTTGAAAGCTAGACGAGGCTGTAATGGCAGAGGGGAGCTGTGCTTCGATGAAAAGAAACACGGGGGAACACAAGAGACGGGGCTGGGCATGACGCGGGCGGGGAGCTCGAGCAGCCCGGGCTCCTTCCTGCGTCTCTGTTTTCAAATTATGCAGTCTTGTCTGCGTGTCCACCCTGGGCCTGAAGCCTTCCAAAGGCTCTGGAGCGGGGCTGATTGGGAGCTGGGACACGGGGTGGGGGCAGGGCGGAGGGGTCGGGGTCGGTGCACCCCCAACAGCAAACGCCAAGATTTTCATCACAACTTTCTGGTGACTCACCCTGTCTGTCCCTCTCTCCTCACCTTTACTTCCTGGCACGGGTGCTCATTCCATACGGTTCCCAACCAAACCATCTCTTTGCTTTGGCTGCTCTTCCTTCTTTCGTGAAGATTTGCCCCAGATAGCTCTCTGCTTGGCCCCGTGCGGGGTTCTCAAGAAATGCCACCATGCCAGACAGCACTTACGTGAGAGCAGCCCGCCTTACCCTGGTGCCACCACCTGTGTGTATGGCTCTCTCCGATGTCCTCAGTTCATCACCTAGCTTTGCACTTGTGTTTGCAACAGCAGAGGCCATTTCTGTTCCCTGTTGTACCGCCAGTGCCTGGAACAGTACAGAAGGCCCTCTGCGGTTATGTTCACTGGGTTCTGTTGCTTAGCACGAATTTTGCAATCACCTCCTGGACCAGATGTTGACAAAATGAGGTTGAGGGACAGACAGGGATTCTCCTGCCTTCGCTGCTTAGGAATATCTGCGTGGACAGGGATCAGAGCAGGAAGAGCACCCTCGTGAGTGTGGGTAGCTCTGTGGGGCAACAAAGGGTGATTGGCACCAAGGAGTACATTCATGCCCTGTAAGAAAATTATTTTGAGTGATCAGAATAGGTTATAAGGTGAGAAGATGTCTCAGAAATGGCAAGAAAGCACATGCCCATGAGTAGATGGGCAAAGGGGAGAAGCACTCTGGGCAGCAGGATTCATCTGTGCAAGGGTCCAGGGGCAAACAGGAACTTCACTGGCAATTTCTGTAAGCTGTCAGTGTGTCCAGAGAAAGGAAGAGGTGAAGCAAGACAGTGAGGGACATGAGGGCAGCAGAGGTTCCTACAGCAGAGGCAAAAGTTCTGTGTTTTCACATCATGTAGTTTAGACTCACTGCCACATTGTGTAAAATGGAGATGCTAAACACACAGTTCCCAGCACAGTGCTTGGTAGCTGGCAGATTCCCGAGAGGCAGTTGTCCCATATTCCCTCCCTAGAAACACCCTCACACTTGATAGAAGGTAGAAGCTGGCTGGGATATGCAGTTTCTGCTTCTCAAACCCAAAGGCTTATTAATGGAAACAACCTGAAGAGAACGTGAAAGATCAAGCCAGTTTCGAATACAACTGTACAATTCCCTGACAGGTCTCTCTGCGGACTGTTCTTCCCGCCCCGGTGTGATCTTCAGGATTCTAACCCTGTCAGAGTAGAGTCAGTGCAGCCAGAGGGGGATCAGCGCAGATACAGACATGACCTAAGTTGGGGGCCACATGGAGCCTGACCAAGCTGTGCCCCATGCCCATGCTGTTGGGTGCCACTCTGCTGGGCACACATGCCCTGCTGCATCTCAGGAGGTCATGTGTGGAAGGATGGGGGAGATGGCCACAGCCAAACCCTCCTGCCCGTGGGTGCCAGAGCCATGGAACCACCCAGCCCTCAGCCCTGAGCCTCAGGCATGCCTACAATGGAGCATGCAGCAGCCAAGGAAAAGGTCGCAGTGCTAGAAGGCTTTCTCTGAATGCCGGGGCACATTCTCACGTGGCTGCACAAGCCAGCCCCACAGTCCCCTGCCATTGCACAGGTCAGAATCCACAGGAGCACACCTCTGAAAGTAGATTTGCTCCACAGCCCCAAGCCTGGGGAGAAAACCCATGGAATTGCTTCATGAGAAAATACTCTGCTTAGGGGATGACCTAGAGATCTAAAAGAAATTCTCTCACTTACAGATGACTTAGCTTCCAAGAAAATTTATTTATATTTGGAGGCTTAGGCTCTGTGGTAGTGCTTTCAGGGGCACAGGAGCACTCTACGAGAACATCGCGGTCCAAGCCAGGATTCCCACTGAGAGTGCCAGCCTGGCGCCAGCTTCTGCAGGACAGAATCCACACTCAGGGCCACAGAACCCAGCCTGCTCTGCCTGTGTGCACTGAGCTGCAGGGACACACACAGCGACCCCATGGGGGGGCCTCTGAGCCAGTGAGGGGCTCTTAGTATGGGGTTCAGCACAAGGTAATACTCCTTCTTCAGCTCTAGGGTGTGCCTCACACCGGGGTGCAGCCCAGGAGAAAAGATGCAGCTCACAAGACCAATGTTAGGACAGTCATAGTACAGTAATACTACAATTAAATAAATTACAGCATTATAGATTTAATTGGTGGCTTACTTGGCAGCTATTAAAATGTAAAAGAATGTTTAATGATGAAAATAATATTCATGAAATTTTAAGTAAAAATGCAAAATGAAAACAAATATAAGCAATATAATCCTACTAAAAAGATGTCTTCATCCAAGCACAAACATATAATATAGTTTATGTGACATAATATATATTTTAGAATGTATGTGATTATGTGTTAATGTGCTGCTATGCACTTGTACATATATATTATTTTACATGCTTTATGCAATATATTACACTTACACAATACACATATTACCAATTGATATACAGTATTGATATAAGTATTATAAAGCAAAAAAATCAACTTCACTATGCTATACATGATAATTACACAATTTGAGTGAATGTTTACTTGTTTACAATGTATTTTTTACTTCTCTTGTATGTGTATATTTTACATATGTTTGAAAATACATGATACTATCCATTCAAAAATGTACATTTTCTGTTACTTTATTCTTTTTGGTGTTTTTGGAACAGGGTCTTACTGTGTAGCATAGGCTGGCCTCAAACCTCACTCATGATGATTCTCCTGCCTCAGCCTCCTGAGTGTTGGGCTGACAGGTAGTGTGACCATCAGGCCCTGCTTGTTTCTTTCATAATGTAAAAGTTGCAAATTATTTTCAAATGACCTTAAATGTTTCTGACTGAGTCACAGGACAATGGGACACGCTTTACTTATTCAGTTCACAGTCTCTTGTGCAGGGCAGATGCTTAATTAATATTCACTGCTCTGAGAAAAGAAAATGCAAGGTAAGGAAACAGAATCAATTGACGGGGGAACCAGACATACAACTCTTGGGAAATCCCAGGATCCTGGGAGGGGCTGACACGGCACGTTTCTACTTCATTGGTGTCTCTCCCTGCAACAGAGACTACTTAATATTCCTCTTCCTGTGTGGGAATGGAATTCTTCATTGTGTTGAAGGAAAATTTTATTTGGGAATACAGCACTGAAAAACTATTTATGAAATGCCTTTCCTGAAGACCATCAAATACATTTATGTTTAAGTGGATACAATTTACGTGTACATACAGAATTGCTGGAATTTAAATAACTCAATATTTAAATAATTCCATTTCTGACTCACTTTTACTTAATAAAAATTGTCCCTGTGCGTCTGTCCACCATACCTTGCCAGTGCACAGATAGCTATTTCTGGGCCATGAAGCCCATGGGCTCTGCTTTGTTTTATGGAGTTTCCTTGCTGTTTATCTTGCCCATCAAGCTGTCAGGTCTGTGACAGTAGGGACTGGGGATGTCTCTCTTTCCTGATCTCACCACAGAGAAAATGATCAGCAAATACATGTTGAATCAATAATATCGAACTCAGTGCATGCTGTCTTGTTATATTCTCACAGGAAACTAAGATTTTAGCGAATGCACTGTAGTCTCTGTCTCATACCTTAGAACCATGAGTCAGTATATTGTCTTGTCTCTGAAGTTTTTCTAGGAAGTTTCCATAAGACACTAAGTGGAGCTTGTGTGAATTTTGAATTAAAACAATAAAAACTCATTCTAGGAAACAATGTTGGCTGGGTTGTCTTTTTCCTTTGAAAGCCTGCTGATATCTCATCTTGGGAGCCAGAGCCACTGTCCCTGACAGCCAGTTCAGTCTCAAGAGAGAAAAGAGGCCTGCTTGCTACAGCGAGGGGGCTCCCAGGGGCAAGATGTGGAGGACTGTGTGGAGTGACCAGAACAGGAAGTGAAACTGGACCCCCCTGGCTGCCTTCCCTGGTAGACTGACAGAAGCCAGACCCAGTCTCTCCCTGCCTCATTCCAACTCCTTCAGGTGGTTCTTGAACCACATCCGGCATCCACCATATTCCCCTCACCATGGCAACCCCTCGTGTTCAGTGACGACCATCTCTCCTTCCACAGCAGCCCCTTGGATGGTCCCCCTGGTACTTAATCTACCCCTCTTAGCCTGTGGTCTCCACAGCTGCTGGAGTAGTCATCCTTGAACAAGAACTCAGAACAAACCCACACTACTTCACTCTGATCTAGCTAAGTCCTCCAGCACTCTCCATTGGAGAAGTGCGAACAGCTCTGGAGCAAACGCTGCCTCCTCAGGACCTTCGCACTTGCTGTCCTCACTGCCTGGAAGTCTCTGTCCTCAAATCTCAGTATCCTCAGCCTTTCTCATTGGAGATCTTGCTTGCAAGCTCTCTCCTTACAGGAGCCCCCTGGATCTCTACGAAAATATCTCCGTGCACAACCACACCTTTCTTTTTCCCTCTGTTGCACCTAGACATGTACTGTTTGTCCATCGTGCTGGTCTGTCCCACTCATCAGCTTGTCCTGAAGGCAGGACTTTGCCTGCCTGATTCTCTCTCAACCCCAGGGCTGAGAGCAGAGCACAATGCTTGGCACAAAGCAGCTGCTTCATCAATCAATTCTCAGTCTATATAAGATAGGGCCTGGCTTGCAAAGCCTGTAACGAAAGCTAAAATGTTTACAGCCAGTTCTAAGCCAACACAGATGATTATGCTCAGCTTGCAAATGAGGAAAGTGAACCTCAGTGCTTAGGGTGTCTGCTAGCGCCCCCAGGCCTAGAAGAGCAACTGGCTTGCAAGTTTTTGCACTCTTTTACATTCTTTTTTTTTTTTTCTTTAGGTGAAAAAGTTCTTTCCTTTTTAGTTTGTTTTTAATTGTGTGTTTGTGATGCATTATAATTACATCCACCTTGGGGAACTGGTATATGCGTATGCATATCACATCTGAATCTCTTTTCCCCTTTCATCGCCCCCAGCTCCGGATGCTTTTCCTGCCTCTAAAAGCCTACTTCTTTCTTTCCTATTGTCGCTTTCTTATTTTTCTCTTTAAAGTATTTCTATTTGGGGTTTCTTGTGATGTTTAACCTTTCATGCAGAGTCCAGGGGCTTAGCCATTTCTACCCGCTGCCTTTGATGAGTCAGTTTACTACCAAACACTAAATGATGATGGCAAATTGAGCTCACACTAGTCATTGACTCGTTGATCCATCCAAGAAGTGTTTACCAAGCTTGTGCTGTGTCCCATGGCCCACCAAGGCTCTGCCGTAGATAGATCTTAGCCTACACCCCTTCCGCAGTCACCGTTTGCTATGCAAACAGAGTGGCTTCAGAACAGAGAGCGACGTTGAAGGAAACAGCATTGAGAAGGAATTGCTGAGCACGTTCTTGCGGGCACGGATGAGCCCCAGGTCTGCACAGTCTCGCCTGCTCCTCACAGGGAGCATGGCAAGGCAGCCTGTGTTCACATGCACACGCCAGCAACACCAGAGCTGAGGCACAGTGGTCACGTGACTCGCCACAAAGGTGGCAAGAATAGCGCTGACATCTCTTTCCAGAATTCTCTGCTCCTTCCACAGCACACATCTGCACGTACGTGTACCAAGAGGCTCGAAGTAAATACACATGCACTGACTCAGCCAAGTACCTAGCCCACCCGATTTATGACTCAGTAAACCATCTGCTTTTAGCTTGGTTCACATATTAGTAGCTCTCAGCTGTAAAAAAAATGACTATTTTCATTTTTGCAAATCAATTTTACTATCTGATGGAGCAATAGCTTTTTGGCTAATGGCTTTGGGAAAAAATGCATATATATATATATATATATATATATATATATATATATATATATATATATATATATAATACCAGCTGTCAACTGAAATCCTAGTGCTTACTTAATTTGCCTAAATTAATCATGGACTTTCACTTTCTAGGAATGGAAAGTCACCAAAATTCGGTAGTCTTCAGTCGATAGCTGTTGATAGCCCAAAACAGATGGCCTGTCAGGCAGGCACCGGTCACCTCCCTCTGTGTGTGTCCCTGAGCAGATGTGCAGCACAGGACCAGGGGGACGTGTTCAGAACATGCGTCCTCGTTGTTGGGTCCTCATGCAGACATCGGGGTCAGCTTATGGAAACCTGGGCATCTGAATCTGCTGTGACATCACACAGCCACTTTGCAGGAAACTTTTAAATTTTTGTAAGTAGAAAGAGTACACACTAAAATAATAATAAAGAGTCAGGTGTGGTAAATATATGAGCCAGTGAGCCTGTGGTTTCAGTGACTTCCTATCAGCACCAGGTATTATGCATGCACACTTGTGTGTGCTGTGCTTTTATGTGCTGGGCAGAGCAGTAGGTTTTCTAACAGGGGAGGAGGAGTTCTCAGCACTACGGCGTTACCATGGTTAGGAGTCACTAGGGAGTGGGACTTTCCAGAGCTATTTGTCTCGGGAGACCAGCATCCTACATGTGCCCCACTGAAGAAACACTGCTATATCATACATGACTGCACTTGGTTCCAGGGCAGCGTTCTGAAGCCTGCATGCTTGTGACAGAGCAGGGGACCTTGCAGAGGAATTAAGGGACTTGCCCTCGCACACCACACCCACACTTCACTGCTCTGCCGCAGGCCTCCTGGGAAGTGGAGAGTTGGAAAAAACAAAGCCCCAGAACTCAGAAAATCTTCACGCCTCCTCATCAGTTCTCATGAATCCCTATCACGCTGAATCCAGCAATGAGAAATAATCTCTCCCCAAGGTCTGACCCCCAAATGTTTTGAGAATGAATTCTTTGCTTCCCTCACCACACAATTATTCAAGAGCTCACAAAGCAATTGCTGGCCTCTGGAACCCTATTCCAGAACTGGCCAAGGCCTGATGGATGGTCTTGTGTTATGACCAAGGGGTTCTTGGGAGTCACGGGGGAGCATCTTCTGACAGACAAGTCCTGCAGAAGTGATAAAACAAGTCCAATTTCAAAGCTTCTCCTTTTTTTTTTTAAATCTCCAGCAGAAAATTGGGTACATATGCTCATGAAGGCCATAGGGATTATGGAAGAACATCAAGTTGATTCATCAAATTAGCTCAAACCTAATTGTCCTGCATGACTGGCTATTGAACTCAGCAGCTATAAACCTGTCAAAAAGCCATCCACTCTAATGCTAAATAGAGACACAAAGTACTTTTGTTCAGAATCGGACATTTGTTGGACATTAGCCTGCTCAAGGTGCTTTGTTTCTTCTTGGAGGATTTTATGGTAAAATGCACAGAATGGAGAGATTGCCACAAATGAACTGAGTCAAGCTGGTGGCTAGAAATGCCAGCTTATCAATATCAGACCTATGCCTTTTTCTTTGAAAGACACAAAGATGTTCAAGTAACGGGCTCTCCCATTTTCTTTTTTCTGAAAATTAACCCTGACGGACATGAGTTCTTTGAGTTCTGCAATGGAAACTTCCAGAAATGAAGACAACACGTGCACGGCTCAAATCTTTCATTTCTTTTGAATATCATGCGTGCTTCTCCATTCTCCCAGGCAGTGCCGCAGAATACAAAAACCAAGCAATAGATTTTTTTTTTTTCAGAGAAAAATCCTACACAATGCCAGGGTGAGACTCAAGTCTGTGACCATCTATGGAAGAACATGGCTTGATGCCACCTCTCTGTGATCTCAGCTGTCCATGTCCTGCTTGTCCTGCCATCTGCAGCAAGTGCTGCTGTCTGTAGCCTGCTCTGCATTGCCCACCTGGGGCTCCCAGCTGGGGTGGGGGTTGGGGGACCCAGATGCTCTGCGTCTCTCTCTGCAGACCCAGATGCCTCCGATTTGCTTGCTGCAACCCAGCCGGGGTCTGAAATTCTTCAACTGTTGCCTCTCCTCTGTCTTCTTCTGGTGACTACTTGTCTAGTTCCTAATTTCTATGCCATTTCGGTGTAATTTTTCTCCTTTTTGTTATTGACAAAGACAGAGGAGGCTCCTTTAATTTAGGGGTGACTGACAAGGCTGAATGGTGTGAACTCAAATGTTTTGATTAACATCAGAGGTTCCCTCCAGGCCGAGTGTGACAGACTACAATGGCGCCTTCAAAGTGGTGAATATTAAGGATGAAGCAAGCTCGCTATGCTTCATGAATTATCCTTCCCAGAGCCCAGTAAGGAAGTCTTGAAGTGGGAAAAATCTATGGCGATTCCACCTCCAGATTTCTAGGTCCAGGAGATAAATACAGAAATGTGCAAGTCCATGAGGATGTTCATCCCAGTATTGTTTAGGATGAAGTTAAAACAACAGCTCAAAACTCAGCCAAGTAAATAAGTGCACTGGATACATGACATGCACAGTGATGTATTTGTAGTCACTAAAATTTATATCTATGTATTTATTAACTGCTTAGAAAAGATATTCATAAATACCAAAACAGAAGACTCAACTGATTTTACTACGCTTCCTACAATATATAACGTGTCATGCTATATATGTCTGTGTGCAGAAAAACAGTCATGAAAGGGCAGAGTTCAAACATTAACAACAGCGATATCTGTGGGTGATTGTTAATTTCTTTACACTTTACAGTGTATGCATTTACCTTTTCTAGCCAGAAGAAATGTTGATTTTTATTTTAGAAAAGCAACACTTGCTATCTTGAGAATCTTCATACTCTAACCCCTCTAAAGCAGCTCTGTCTCTGTCAGTAGGATGGGTGCAACCGATTGCAGAGGACCACTCCAATGAAAGTGACCGAGAAGCCCACAAGAGGTGCGACACAGTAACACAAAACCTTTGGCTGATTCTCACTGACCATCACCGCATCGGCTCTGTGATCTGGACACCAGGATTAGAATTTTCCATCTGAAAATGAAAATGTTAGGGAAAAACCGAGGCACATTATTTTGTAAGCCAATGCTCGGCTTCTAGGGACAACGGAAAGCTTACGAACGGCTCCAGAGCCAGCCCAAGTGCCCACCTTACGGAAGAGCAACTCTGAGGTGGTCCAGCGAGATGGTTCAAAGGAGAAGCTCCAGGGCCAATGGGCTGGCTCAGATCTAAGCCGTACTCCTCACGGACGGCGCAAACTGGCGAAAACCACTTAGTCTCTCTGAGTCCCACTGAGAAGACAGGGCTACTATTAACTACAGCCCAGGCCTGAGTGCTGAGCATGCGCACTATGAGACTTTGGTGTGCTCCAGCTGGGGACTGTGGAAAGTAGCTGCGGCACAAAGGTCAGAAGGAGAGTGGCGTGCAGCACGGACGTGTGCTGTCGGGCACACACAGCAGCTGTTTTCATATAACCCGTCATTTTAAGAGTTGGGAGATGCCGCACAAATTTCAAACTCAGAAAATTTCCCAGGAAGTAGTCGACTGCCTCTTGCTTCGAGCAGGAGGTGCTGTCCTACTTCGCATCTAAATTTTTTCATTTTCATTTTTGCCCCACTGCTTTCTAAAATTCACCCATGTATGCTTGTGTGGCGATTGATGACATGGAAAAGTCAGTTTATTTTTTACATTTTCTTCTAATGAAGCTGTTGGTCAATACAAATAATATTGCTATAAATATTTTTATACACGATCAATAAATAAAACTGTTGTTGAGGGCTGCAAACCCACATGATTACTGCGAAGGAAAAGGAAGCTAGTGACAAACACCCAATTCAGACAAGTGGCTACTGTATACAGTGGGATGTGTTTTATGGGTGGGGGTCACATAGGAGCTTAATTTATAGTTGTAATATTTGATTTGATGGCGTGATCATTTAGTTAGTGTGCCTTAAAATTGACAGAAATATTTTATGCACAAATTACGAAACTACATGCAATTAGAATTTTTTTTTAAAATGACCTAAGTAATGAGAGATCTCACTACATATTCTTATCGCCAAACCTGCTAGAAAGCTAGGCCTGCTCTGTGCATCAGTCTCTGCTGTCTTCAAGTCACCGTGTGTCTGTTTATTCATGTGTGTGTGGCTTCCGGGTGCCTTTTATACACTGTGAGTTAAAGCTTCCAGCTGTTGAAGATGGGATTTCTTCTCCAAAGTCCCTTCAGGAGCCGGAAATGTGTGAAGAAGTTATTCCCATCTCGAGCACTTCTCATAAAAACAAAACAAAACAAAAAAACTACGATTGCTGGGAAACCTGCAGTGACCCTCCCTCCCTTTGTACATCCAAGACCTGAGGCAGCGCCTCTGCCAAAAATTTGACATGGGGTGAAACAGAGCAAAACAAACCAGAGGAAACAAGTTCATCTTTTACCTCCAGTCTAGAAGTCACAATTTCCAGGACAGTGAAATCCTTCCTGCACAGGCGGCAGCCGCGAGTCATCAACACCGCAAAGGTGGGAGGCAAGGACACGACCCAGGTGCCTGCCCTGGACTCTGCTTTTGTCCCTCTTAGCTGGAGGAGCTGCTTTGGAGATAAACCCAGGTGGGCTACACTTTCTGTGGGAATATGTACTGAGGGTAGTCCTGTTCTCAGCGCTGCTTGGGAAATCCTCCCAGGTGAGGGAGGACATGGCAGAGCTTCAAAGAGATGGGCTTGCAGGACTCTGGTCACCTCACACTTCACGCTTGTCCTTGCCTGGGTGGGCTGAGTTCCCTGTGTCTGTTCTGCATCCATACTGACTTTCGAAGCTTCAAGGCACAGGTCTCAGCATGTCCCAGTGTTCAGGCTTTAGGACTCAGTGTGTCCAGTGTTTCTCTAGAGACATTTTTCTTTCCTCAACTGTTGAGACTGGGTAAAGTACCATGATGCACACGTGACAGCTACATTCATCTGTGAGCAGCTCTGTGCATACTGGGTGATGAAGCCATGCTGGTTTCTTTTGTACAGGGTCTACAGGGTCTCACTACACAGATAGGACTCACAGTGATCCTCCTGTTTTCAGCCTCCCAAGCACTGGGATTACAGGTACGTACCACCATGCCCAGTCTTGATCACCGTCTTAGCACACCCCGGAGATGGAGTGGCACTGCATGCTGGGGATCGAATCCCAGTCCCTGCGCTTGCCTAAGCAGGCTTTAATCCACTGAGCTATCTGGCCGGCCTGAGGCCATTCTGTTTTGTATGTGTATGAGCAGGCATTCCTTTTCATCTGTGAAGGACTGGGCCTACATACACAGCGCATAGTAAAATCCATGGATGCTCTAATTCCTTATAAAACGTGCCATAGTACTTGCATCTGACATATGCAACCTTCCTGTATGCTTTAAATCATTTCTAGGTTACACACAGTACACAGTGCAGGGTGAATGCAGTGTAGATCGTGGTATACTGTGTTGCTTAGAGAATAATAACCAAGATCAAAGCCTGCACGTGCTCAATACAGATGCAATTATTCTTCAAATATTTAGGACCCCTTGTTGATTGGATCTGTGGATGTTATCTTAGCCACGCTCTCGGTGGGGGGACAGAATGCTCAACACCAACAACAGAAAGGAGGAGAGGTTTGTTTGAGTTCGGGGCTTTCAGAGGTTTCAGTCCTTAGTTGACAGGTCCATGGTAGAGATGGCCTGGTGGAGGAGCGCAGAGCTCATGTCATGCCGGGCGGAGGCGGAGAGCGTGGGGGGAGCTGAGGAGGGCGGAGCAGGCCTCCAGGTCAGGCCACCCAGACCGCGCTGTTCTGCATCTCCAGACCAGGCTGACCTCCCAGGAGCAGTTCAGCTACGGAGTCTTTCCTGGGCTAACACCTTGGGGATGTAGTGTTCCCCTGATCCAATCCACCACCTGCTATGGTTTGTGTCTGGTGTCCCTCCCCCCACGTCTCATGCATTCACGGGAAAGGTGCTTTTCTGAGATGGTTGAATCTGGAGTTTGTGATTGGGTTCACTGTCTAATGCTGGGACTGTGGGTGTGAGCGCTGCACCCACCCTAGGGCAGGCAGCCTACGAGCGACATAAGGGGGGGGAGGGAGGCTTGTCCTCCCCTTTTGCTCTGGTTGCTTTTGCTGTTTGTCACTGCCACAGATGGTTCCCTGTCTGCTGTGTGTCACCCTGCCTTGGAGATGGCTGATAGGAACTGAAGCCTCCACAGACCTTTCCTCCCTTCATTCTGAGTACCGGATATTTTGTGTCAGCAACAAGAAAGGTCACTAAGGCATCCCCAAGCCTCAGCCCTGGACGCAGGAGGACTGGGAGGACACTCTCGATTTAAACCATAACAGAGGCTGGCTGTGAATACAGAGTGCTGCTATACCCAGGCGTACACATATGGGTATGTGTTTGGGGACAGATGCATAAACACATTCATCTACTTTAAAATATGTATGGACATCCAAAAATACTTTTTGGATCTGTAATTCTATGTTTCTAAAGTAATATGAGGATAATAGTCATAGATGTGTTCATGTGTTTTGCTCTAAATTTTTTATGTTAGAACATAATTTTAAAAGTAAAAAAAGTTGGAGATAAGTACATATCAGGAGACAAAAACATGACAATGAATTAGAGTACACTGTTCAATAAACGATAGTTGTTTTTTTTTTTTTTGCAGAACCAGGGATTGAATTTAGGCCCCTGCGCTTGTTAGAGAAATGCTTATTCCACTAAGCCATCTCCCCAGCCCCAATAAAGGACAGTTTTGTTACTGAGTTTTTGTGGTACTGGGGATTGAACTCTGGACCTTGCACTTACTAGGCAGGGGCTTATGCCACTGAGCTATATCCCCGGCCCTTTAGTTTTGTTACTGAAATTGAGGTCCTATAACACTATTTAAAAAATATGAAAACATCTTGGGGATTCCAGGTCAGGCTAACTAAGTCAAGCTCAAAGGACCACTGTTTAATCCCCAGCTCCACAAGCAGTACCAGACCTGCCCTCAATGCAGCCTGAGCCAGCCAAAAGAAAAAAAAAATAAAGTAAAATAAAAATAAGAACACATCTTGAACATGTGCCACGAACTCAAGGGTAATCTTACAAGGTAGTATATATTTCAATACAGCAACATTTTATTTAAAAATGGCATTAAATGTGCAGACAGGCAAAATAGTGAACCACTAACAGCATATTGTAAGTGCATATGGTATATTTTTTTTCCTTGGGTGAGCATTCTAAATAAACATGCCCCATTTTCTGATATAAGGATAACAAGAGAAGTTTCTTTTTTTCTAGTTTGCCAGTAAAAAAAAAATTCTTTTAAAGAATTTGCTCAGATGACGAGGCATTTCGATTTCTGCAGGAGTCATAGGGCCCTAGATGCTCTCTCTGCATGGGGCAGGGCAGGCGGGTGGGAAGGTTAGCCCAGTGGAGAGGAGGCCTTGGGTTTTTGCTCTCCCACTGGCTCAAGTTACACGGGCAGAGTCAGAGACCCCACTTCCAGTCTGTGTGTGTGTGTGTGTGTGTGTGTGTGTTGAACAGGAAGTTTTGGTTTCACTAACTCAGAGCCAGGAGTAATTTCCTGCTTTGAGAGAAAGAAAGTGACACAGAGCATCTGCAGGATACACAAGCCCCTTATCGCAGGCTGCTGCCGCAGTGCATCCTCTTGCATCTGCGTGGCGTCTGGGGTGTGTCTTTCTTGGGGTCATCCTGGGAGGGAGGGGTGTGTGGGTCTAGGATGCAGGGTAAAGGGACTTTCAGTGGCAGCTGAGAGCCTCAAACACAAGGTCACCCTATGGAGAGAAGGAGGGCACATAGCTTTGATTTTGTTTCTCTCTGGGGAATTAGAACGGTGATCCTAAGAGTGATTCCGCTTGATAGAGCAGCATAGAGCTGAACTTGGATGTATATGTCTGTGCACCTTATCTCGTATATAAGGATTGGTACATTTGTCTCTTAAAATAAAATAAAAGGAGGTTGATCAGTTGCCCTATCTTGTTCTAGCTAGTGTTGTCTGCAGCTATAGCTTGGGGTGTACCTGGGTGACTGGCTCTGAGCATACCCGCTCAATTTCAGCACCATGCCAGGTGGCACAGACTGGGTACATCTAAGCAAGGGGACATTAATACCTGGGCTTAAGGACAGCCACTTGGACACAGACCACTTTATGTGGCATCTCAAGTAGGATAGCCATCTAAACCAAGTAGCAACAATAGTAATAATCATTTGCAACCCAATATTTAAATGCATCTACTGCGAAGTAATAAACCAAGTTCTTCAAAATCATGAGCTATGTGCAAGCAGTTAGATTTCAACATCAAAAGCTTTCACAAATGAATGCCAGATTTTTCTATTTATACTATGAGAAAATAAATATAAAGCTTTTCACATAGTCATTGCACATATACTGCATATATTATACATAGCCAATAGATAAAAACAATGTAAATATGTATCATTGCTAGTCTATTTTGCTCATAGTTTAAAAATCACATTTTGTGGCTCAGTGACATATGCATATAACTTACAGATGTCTGACCCACCCACCCCAGGTCACATCCTATGAGTTCACTGGCTTAGTGTCCTCCTGGTAGACCGTGATGTTTGTGGTCACGGACTGAGTGCCACACCACGTATCTCCTATTGTTACATAGCACACTAAGGAGTCCATCCACTGAAGGAAATGTCTCTCAAAACACAAATCAGACAAGGCTGGTGAAAAGTAGAGCATATGCTTCGACTTCCCCTAAAACCCTGACCCACTCACAATCATCCCTGTATATCATCTAGAAGTTTTAAGTAAGATAATCATTAATTACATATTTTGGGAAAATGTCAGACCATTCACTGTGGTCCGAAGTACACCCTAACCCTCTCTCTTTTGGACTTGAAAAACAAGAGGGTGGAACAAATGCTGTCTCTCTTTTCCACCCACACTATTTCAGGAAGAAAAAAAAAATCCCCCCAAACAAATGGCCTCCCCTTTATGGCAATTTGTAGCCTGGAGCCAGTTTTTAGAGTTGAGTAATAAATCCCAGGAAAACAGTGACTACAATGGAAAGGCTGACAGACATTTAACACTAATGGGGCAAACAGAGTCCACAGGAAAGCGCTGGAGTCAGATTCCGGCACCGAACACTGGCTCATGGGCTGTGCTCTGCCCCGCCGGACAATTTGCCTGCTGAGAGGCAGCAGAATACTTCCAAACCACTTCCAAACCCAGAGAGAAGAACTTTCCTTGCTATTTCTGCTGCCTACAGGGTTGATTATCACTAAATATCCACTGAAATTGCTGTTGTTTTAGCTCTAAAGAATGAATATGACATTTGAACCATGACAACTTGATGACTACTTTAAAAAAAGCGAAATGGAAATTATAATACAACAACTCAAACTTCAGTGAGAAGGGCTTGAGACGTGAGCGCGTCTCTGCCTCCCAACACTTAAAAACCTCTGCTTTTTGAAACATAACACACTGTTGTGCAGGGGCTGATGAGGCAAATTACAAGAATCACTTGATCAATATTCAAAATACCAAAGGGAGACATATCTCCGCACTCTTAAGTTTATGTTGGAGTCTTAATGTCTCAAAAATTCAGAGGAATGATCCTTGGATGCAATTCTGCTTCTGTCTGCGGGCTCCACAGCTCCCCATGAGGATGAAGGCACTGGGGATGGTTTCTCTCTCTGACCGTGAGCTAAGACTCTTGAAAGATGGGGGCCAGCATGCCTGGGGGCCTCACACTGGGGATCCAAGCTATCTTCCATCTTAACATAAAATATGAGATACATCGCTCCCATCACACAATCCCTTAGCCAGTCTGCTTTATAATTTCAACGAAGTTTTCTGCCTGGGCTTTGAAAAGTCTGGAGCAGAGCATGTTTCAGGATGGGGGAAATGCATTCCCAGGAGATAAGCATTCACTTTGGGATGAAATCAGAAATAGTGGCAAGTCAGTTTGCAGCACACAGAGATACCTTTTTTAATAGAGTCCTGAAATCCCAGTTTAGACCAAGTGAGAAGCAAAACACATTATGCATCTTCATGGTAATAAAACCATTGGACCTATTCATGTAATTATTCCATACAAATATCGAGGTTGTAGCCAAGTGAAGATGACATTTTATCATTTCAATTGATCCTTTAGGCTCACACAAAGCAACTTATTTTATTCCAGTAAGTGTATTCTGCCCACGGCAGGCTTCCTTTTAGGTGTGTGTACAATCAGGCATCCATACAAATAAGTACACAGCTGTGCATTACCAGTCTGGGTACCTACATGTGAAGCAAGTCAGTGCATTTGGCATTTTTATGGGCATCTGTAGGTTTGGAGGTAGATTTGCAGTGTAAGTTTTCCAAGGGAGGACGAGGCTAGGGAAAATGATGCAGATATATTTTTAAAAGATGCTCCCAGCTCACGGGGACTCAATTTTGAAGCCCACTCAAGCATTCCGCATGTACAAGCACTTTCTCTGGGTATAATTTAAGGACAGTTTGAAACTTTGGCCCAATTTGATCAAATATTGATAGATGGTCCAGTAAAAGCGGGCCGGGGAGCAGCTACTTTATTGCACATTGACACTGTAAATTTGAAGAGACACTGTCAACCTGCTGAGAGCTGAAATTTACTTCCTGAAAGACAGATAAATCCCCTGGCTAAGGCTGAAGACCTGTGTTAAATATACATACTCATGCACCTTATGTGTGGTCCTCCATGATAAATTTCTCTTAGAGCCTAGTTCTAAGGAACAGTGCCCACTTTTGCGTTAAAGAATAGAGGCTCTGTGGCTCATCCTGTTTCTCTTTTTGCCTTTGCAGCCAGGAACCTCCATGTGTAATCAGTCACAGCAGAGCTTCTTTAGCTTAGTCTTTCTAGTACAACTGCCCCTTCTGCCCCTGATCTACCCCTTCATCATAAGACTCGTGTTTTCTGCTACGCTTACTTTCATGGTTGCATTTTATTTCTGTCTTTTTTTCTTGAAAGTCAAATTCTTTTGCTGGGGGGCAAAAAAGAAAGCTAATGCATGTCTAGGTTCACTTTTTTCTGTTGTCTGAAATATATCAAAGGCAATGTACACTTAAGCTCAACTGAACTAACATACAAATGCAGCATCCTCTCCTGTCATCTAGCTGTGTCCTTAGTTGTAAGGACACAGTCAGCCTAACATGGCATTAAAAATAGGACAACTAACTGGGCATGTGGAGCACACCTTTAGTCCCACTACTCTGAGAGGCTGAGGCAGGAAGATTGCAAGTTTGAGCCCAGGCCAAGTATCATACTGAAACCTTGTCTCAAACTCAACTAAAATAAAACAGTAAAAAGGCTCTCAATATAGTTCATTGTGAAGGCTCTGGGTTCAACCCCCGTACAAAAACACAAACAAAAACAGAGGTTCCGGTCCCCACCGACATTTGCCCAGGGTTACTGATGGTTTCCTGGGACCCTGGTAAAGGCCTGCCACACCCTGAGACCTTGTTGAGTATTTACAAAATGGAGAATGCAAATGCATGGTTCCCAGGACAAGGTATTATTAAAAAGAAATGATTCCCCACTTCACTGGGACAGGACAAAGTTTGGAAGAAAGATGCAAAACCCGACCAGAGTTTGGGTTGGTTGTTCCATCTAAGCAGCTGCTTCTCACTGCTTAGGAGGCAGCTTTGCACCAGTGTGTGGCCTCAGGGGTGGTGGACGCCTGTGCTGCTTTTCCAGAAAGGGGCAGCCAGATCCAGCTGGTGAGTGGTTTGTTTTTTTTTTTTTTTCTGTTGTCAAAAGAATAGAAGTTTACATGCTAGGTAAAATTTTAGGACAATGTAGGTTATGACAGTGGAAAAATTATGCTAGACATTCCAAACTTCAATGCCCTTTCAGTAATACAGGGCTCACCTAAGTTACTGTATTTTAGTGATTTAAATGAGATTAAAATATCCACTACATTGCACTGATTTCCAGATTCATTCAATAAATGAGATGTTCTGATATTATGAATAACTGAAAATTGCTGTTAGGATATCATACATCTTATAATAAAGCATGTTTTCAAAAACTTCTGGATACTGCTGCTAATATAGACTGATGAATTTTTTAATTAGAATGTTTCAATTTTTTTTTTCTTTATTTATTTGGCACAAGGTCTCATTATGTAGTTTGGACTCATAGTGATCCTCCTGTTTCAGCCTCTCTAGCGCTGGGGTATAATTTCATTTTAGCTCAGTAGAGTGACGTACAATGTCGAGTATTTAAATATATTATAAAAGTAATTAAAATCATTTGGGTGATTGTTGGAAACCCTTCTTTCTTTAGTCTGAGTGCTGTCCCCCAGCACTAGGGGCTTGGAGGAGAGAGGGTTAGAAATGCACCCCAAGTAGCCCTGGCTGCCTCCAGCACCCTAGGAGTCAAAGCAGCAGCAATTAGAATCTGCTGTGTGTCATCCACAGAAGAGGAAACTGAGGCACTGAGAGCTTTTTTTTTTTAATCTGAATTCTGGTCCATCCAGTGCTGGAGTTTAGATCTGTTTCTAGAGCCCATGGTCGTAACAATTTAGACTGGTGCGGCCTTAGGAGGCAGAAGCAGAAGCAGAAGCAGAAGAAGAACAGAATCTTCTCCTATGAGATTCTGCTCCCTGAAATGTAGCATCAAAGTGCGAGCTCCAGGCTCTTTCTCGTCTTTGGTTGTCAGTTCCTCAGCAGTCAGAGCAGACGTGTGCTCCACTGAGCCCCACTGAGGCCTCCTAGGAAACAAAGTGTAACTGAAGCAGCGGCCTAGGGAGACAAGCCTCAGTTTGTCTACTTGAACTGTGGCCAGGATTTTAATTACAATTTTTTTTTTTTTTTTTTTTTTGGTGGAACCAGGGATTGAACTCAGGCCCTTGTGCTTGCCTGGGAAGCACTTATCCCACTGAGCCATCTCCCTAGCCCCCTGGCCAGGATTTTAAGAGCCAGGCCTTCTTTAGAGCGGCAGGCGTGGTTTCTGGAGCTAGTGGCTCCTGATCTTGTCACAAACAAGCCCAACCTAGGTGCTATGTCTTGAAGGCTCTGCCCCTGCTTGGAGCGCAAGAGTCCACCGTCATCAAAGGAATACAGTCGTGGACTGCCCTTGTCTTCAAGGGTGCTATAAACTATGTAAGAAACATCATATAAAACTAAGCAAAGAGGCAAGAGGTTAAAGAAAGGAGACTTGCATGAAAAATTAAAATGGACAGGCAAAAACTGTACGAATAATAACAAAGATGATGATGGTGATAGAAAAAATGAAATTAACCAGCAATGAGCCTTTCTTATTTACTTATTTTGCTTTTATATTTTAGCAGACCACATTTGCATTCAAGATTACTGCATTTATTGCAAGGAGTTTGTATATGTACTGAGCACATTTCAATTCTTTTCTTTTGTCTCCTGCCCAAATACTTCTTCCCAGTGTTTACTTCCCTTCCAGCTTGCAAAAGCTGCTTGCATTTTTATCTTTCATTGTCTCTTCTTTTAATCCCTTTCCCCTCTCTTCCCTCCCCTTCCTACATCTCTCACTCCCCTTCCCACTTTCAAAAAGATCTCCTTACTTCTGGTTAGCCTTTGTTTTATTAATATCCTCACGTGACAGTGCTGTGCGCATGCTCATGCTCACACGTGACAGGGATGCGCGCATGCTCATGCTCACACGTGACAGCGATGCGCGCACGCTCATGTCCACAACAGCGCGCTTACAACCCCTGACTCTTGGGATCAGCCGCTATGCCTCTCAGCAGATGAACAGATAAGGAAAGTGTGATTATCTACGCACAGTGGGGCATTCTTCTTCCGTGAAGAAGGGGAAACTTGAGGTGTTTGTGGAGCAATTGATGGCCCTGGGGACCATAAGTTCAAGTGAAATAATTCAGACATGCAAGTTTCATTGTCAAGTGGTTTATCTTACAGAAGAAATCCAACATAGAAGTCAAAAGCCTTTCTTGACTGTAAGGGTACTGTGCTAATGCTTTGTGGATTCCTGGGTTTATTTGTTTTTTTCCTCTAGAAAATCCTATGACTCGGTTCAGATAGTGTCCTTGAACCCCAAGAAGAATGGAGGCTCAGAAAAGCGAATCGTTTGTCCAAAGGGATGTGCTTATTAGATGGTGGAGTACTTGAAGGAGTGGGTCAGGAGATGTGAGCTCACCATACGCGGAGCAGTGTCACAGGCACTGCCTCTGGACATTGAACAACAAGACTGCTCCTACCCATGAATACCGTTCCCATTCTTCACTTGTAGCCCATCCACTTTCCTCGGCCCTGAACAATATTGAGTCTTGACCTACCTGCCACCTCGGAGGTGATAACTCCAGGGGCAAAAGCTCTAGCCAGTTGTCCCCACATGGGGTGTTATCCACAGTGGTGTCAAACCAAGTTCTTAACAAGGACTCCAAGCCAGCGTTGGTTGTGAGATACCTAACGATTCCATTCAAAGAGAAAATGTAACAAGCGCACTTTTTTTTTTTTTTTTTTTTTTTTTTTTTTTTTTGTCCTTTTGAGACAGGGTCTCACTATGCAGTTCTGGCCTTAAGCTCACTTTGTAGCTCAGGTTGGTCTCGAACTCACAACAATCCTCCTGTCTCAGCGTCCCAAGTGCTGGGATTAGAGGCATGCGCCACGATGCCCGGCTATAAACACACTTATTTTAAACTTCGGGTGAGCTGAATCCAACAGGTCCGTGCCTGTCACTCACTTAAAGAGCAAGCCCACAGGGCTCCAGCCCTCCGAGCCATGTGCTAAGAGCCCTGAAAAAGTGGGGTAAATTGTGCCTCTTGTTCACAAGAAGAGAGAACTGGCCCTTTCCCCCAATGTTTATATTTATAGAAAGAAAGTCTGGGAGGAGAAAAGCACTTTGAATGAGGAATGAAATGTTGAGGAAACGAGAAAAAACTAAATTTGTTTAAAAACAGTCTCACAGCACTAATGACTAGGGTCTAAAAATAATCCGAGCATTTTTTAAATTGGAGGAATACCCACAACAATAAATTATAAGATAAATGGGGGAAGCCGTTTTTAACAAGGTGAAACAAAATAGGTTCTCAGATTTGAGAACCCTAGAGGAGCACCGCGAATTAAGCCTTTATCTTTATACTATGTGAAATGAAACCATAAAGGGGCTGGAGAATGTCGTACAGCCGCAAATGCAGGCAGGTGGGGAAACCTGTGCTAAAGTTCAGTGGGACTTTTAGGTCACCTGATGTAGTGGCGTGGATAGGCTATGAAGGGACGAAGTCATCTCTTTCAAGGTGACGCGGGCGTGAGTGGTAGCTCTGAAACGCTTAAGCTTCCCAGAGGCAGGCTCACATTTCCTGGCATCTGCTTCGAGTGATGATTCGTGGGGCATCTCCCCATGTCCTTCCTCCTGTCCTCCCCATCAGTGCCTGGTTCCATGAGAAACTGCAGCCCATCAGCCCATTTCCTGCCCCTGAAAACTGAGACCAGTGTGGGACCTTGGCATGGGATGCAGCTGGCATAGCTCTTGTGATAATTCACACAATTACTAGGAAAGATGGGCAGAACACACGACACCCTTCTTGCTGGATGTCAGTGAGGAAGTTTCTGAGTCTCGGGTCTTCTAGCCACCATCTGGAGCCCATAACGTCAGCTTAGGAGACAGACAGAAATTCCATTCTTGGTGACAGAATCCAGAGGCCACATCAAGCCTTCCTTGCTGCATGAATTGCCTTTCCATTTACACGAGGGACTACATTCCCTGTGAGTGTGAACGTGGCAATTCACTTTCAGTGGGCTTCTTCTATTCAGGCAGTGCTTGCCTCATTGGGTTACAGACTTCCCCAAAATTAAGGCCCATAATTTTTGTTCAAAAAAAAAAAAAATCTACTTTGGCCAGAAACTGGGATGTGTCAAGATCAACAGAAACAAATTAGTAAAATATCAAAATTAATAAGTCCTTATAGGGTACCAAGTCCAACAGGGGGAAATAGTTGCATTAGATAACTACTCTATGACTTGTTTTAAACTACGGAAGTTGCTACTGGGGAACAGGAGAGAAGGTTCTTAATGATTGGGGTGCAGGTGGGGTGAAAGGAAGACGATGAAAACTGGTCAGATCAGGTTACTGATCTTAGTAACTATGATCCATTTTATGAACAGACAGCATTTTCAGACCTCCATCAACTGCTGATAACTTCCAAACTTTCCCCCAATCTATGCACTACTCTTTGTTTTGTTTACTTAATTTTAAAAGTTGACTATTTTGAAACTCAAATATTTAGTAAAGCCTTAAGTTAAGCAATATTATCAGATCGTGATTTGCCACATCAGTTGTCTTTTTCAAATATACACTATAAAGAATATGGGATTATGGGAGACAGAGATGTTTGTCCATATTCTACCTGAAATCATGCTGAGAGCCACCAGCGTTGTCTCTACCCAGTCTGGTAGTCTCTTGCTAAGGTTCTACTGTGTCCCTTAAATGTTAACATGTTAGAGACTTAATTCTCAAATTCATATTAATACATTTAGTGGCAAGGCCTCTGGGAGGTCATTGGGGTTAGACAAGATCATTGGGGTGGGGCCCTGGTGGCATTAGTGGCTTTTTAAGAAGAGGAAAACAGACTCTAGCTAGTATACCTGCTTTGTCCCACCATGTGAACCCCTCCACCATGTTATGATGTAAGGTGGGGTCACACCAGAGCCAGGCAGATGCTGCGGATATATTCTTAGACATTCCATCCTTTAGAACTTCAGAAAAAGGCTCTGTTCTTTATAAATTACATGTATTTGGGTATTCTTTCATAGGTACAGAAAGTGGATTAAGAAAATGCTACAGAGAAAGACCAAGGAGATCTATTTCATTATGACAAACGGATTGCCTGATTAATCACAAACATCAGAGTTAAGCAAACTAGAGTTCAAATCAGTTCTATGACTTCCTAGGAATGAGATTGGGCAGGTTGTTAAATCCTCTGCTGCTCTTTTCTAGAAGTGGGGTTTCTGGTGCTCTTCACACCATGGAGCTGCTATCAAAAATCCTCAAGGTTGTGCATGCCGCATGACCAACATTGGTGCCAGTACGTCATCAGACCTTGGAAATGCTACTGGTTGTGGGGGAAGGATGAGGATAGCTCATATTCTGTAATGCACAGAGTGTCCAGCACTGGGGGCATACGCTGAGGTGCTCACTGCCATTTTAGTTCTTCTCAGCCAAATTCAAGGTGGTAAGCAGGTGGTACTTCTCCTTGGAAGTAAGCAGTAATGAGAAGCTGTCTATCTCCAGCTCATGGTTGATGTCCAGCATGAGTTCCAAGCAGATGTTGCATGAATTCTCCATAACTGGAGGGAGGCTTGAACATAATTTAGCCTCAGCTCCCTGGACTTGAACCTGTGAAGGAACCACCACCTTTCTCTTTTCTTTGACATGGAACACAGGCTGTGCTAAGTCACTATGATTAGGGACCCTTTGTTAGAGCAGCATGGCTTAGCCGATACTGTCTGATATTGGTGGATAAGGTGATAAATGACCCTTCTATTTCCCTTTCTTGATATTAGAGCCTTCCACAAAATTTTGGACACCATAAAGAGGGAAACTTCCTCTGGGGGAAGAAGCTAGGATGCTCCTGCTGGGGCAAGAGCAGGTCACATGGTGGAAGGAGGCCTTGCAGAGGGTGGTGGGGGAAGGCCAGGGCTCAGTTGTCTCTAATTGCTTTAGTTCCACTAATCAATTAACATTTGGCTAATAATCCTTTGCAAATGAGTCTTTCTCGCCAATTAAGGGCTGATTTGTTGCTGACTGCACCAGCTCACGCGGTGAGGCTAGCTTGTGCTTGGATGAAGCCAGCCAAGTTGTGCGGCTGTGACTGTGATGGGAGGTGAGGGCAGTGCTAGGCTCCTCTGGACAGCGACACAGGCGGGTGCGGAGGGCCTGGGGGAGGAGCATCCCAGACAGCGCGGCCTGAGCAATCGAATTGGAAAGCGAGTCACTCCTCTGGGTGAGCAAATGATTCTTCATCAGGCAGCAGACTATGAAGCACACCTAGGTAATAAATGGATGATTTTTGCAGTCATTCTCTGGGCTCCTCACACTTCCCATTTTTAAAATTCCATGTTCCTCTTAGAAGATTCATCTATTAGGATGATTTACATCATTGAACAGGGACAATGATGCCCTTTAATGTTAGAGGCAGATGTGATTATCATTTAGTCAGGGTTTTTAGTATTAAAAAAAATCCTTTGATGTCTTGCAAAGCCTTTGCACAATCCTCTTGCCATGACCCAGAAGGGGACTGTCCCCACCTGAGTGTCCCACCCCGGGATGGCGAGCATTTCGCAGCATCCTCCAGAATAGAGGTGAGAGAAGTTCCTGCATCCAGTTCCCACTCTCCCACCTTCCTGACAGCACTGTTGGGGGAGCTCACAGTGCTGTGGCACTGGATGATGTCTACTGCAATGGCTTGAACTTGGATTCTATTTATTCCAAAACGAGGAAGCCAAGATCCTCATCTCTCACTGTGTTTCTAGCCCAGGCCACTGACATTTGCTAAATGAGTAGGGGCACTTGTGCTCTCCCAGGAGGGAAATTGGAGGGGGCCCTGGAACCTTGTGTAGCTCAGCCCTGGGGTTCTCAGTCCTTGGTGATGTTGCACTGCTACCAGGTAGCTCTTTGCTGTGGGGTCCAGGAATGAGAGGAACCAGAAAACAGCAAGATGATAGAATGGGATGATGGAGCCAGCCCAGCTATCTGGAAAGGAAGGACAGAGTGGCCTCTGTGCATACAGAGGAGGGCAGGACAGTAGCACCAGGATACTGCAGAGAGGGGAAAGCTGTGGAGATTAGGCTGCAGGTGCTGAGAGGGAAGCTACTGGAAGAGAGCTTTGCTAGTTTGCTTTTTTTTGAGACTATGTCTTGTTGATTGCTCAGATTCATCTTGAACTCAACAGTCCTGCCTCAGCTTTCCAAGTGGCTGGGGTTATAGGCAGCTGATCACTGGGCATTGTAAACATAGGTGTGACACACTGCAAAATGTGCCTGTGCATCCCCACAGTGGGATGGACACTTCATTCTGTGCAAAGCGGAGTTCAGGGGAAGACAACGGGGAGGGAAGAGGGGAGCAGGACTTGGTAAAAAGCAGAAACAATGAGGTCCCTGCACCTGATCATGAGGGTTCCCACATTGCATGCTAATGGAAGACACGCATTGATAGGCTAAAGGTTCATGTGCTGCTTTAGAGACAGATGCAGAGCACGGGTCCATTTCCTGCAGTGAGGGAGGAAGGAAAAGGCCGGGGACACAGAGGAATGCGATCAATGATGTAGCGTGTGCCTAAGGAGAGTCACATGGAGAGAAAACATTCTCTCAGGCTTCCACAGACAGCAAACTGGTCAAGCAATGGCTGTGACTGACACTGACAACGGATCTACAAAGTGCAGTACAGGGTTACAGGATAAACCTTGAGGGTACCTGACTGACCTTACCTGACACAAAAGTTACATTTCTTGTTATGTAGGTCTCGCTTTATCTTGGTCTTAACCATCCAGCAGAAAAGTATGAAAATGAGGTATATAAAGTAAAGTCATATTAATATACTGGGCTGTGAATGGCTCAAAGTCAACAACTTCTGCAGATAACCCACTGCTATTGTGGACTGCTGGACTGTGTTGGAATGTTTTGCTGAATTCAAGCACCTATAGTATTTCAATACCAATGGAATACCCATCTCTGACAGGACTAAACAAAAAAAGGGGATACAAAGGAAGGTCCATTCTGTATCTGTATATACAGTATAGTCAGGATAGATATACAGACACTTTCTCTTAACTGAGTGAGAAGATTTGTACTAATAGCGTTCAGGCCGGATATCTTGTTTGCTTCTTGTTTTATGGATAGCCACTAAGCAGATAACAATGTACAATGTATTGATTAAATTAATAAATAAATGAATACATAGAAAAGATAAAAACAACAAAATAAGAATACAGTAGCAACACATATAATCCATTACTGACACATCCCACTTTTCCTGAAATAATACTGAGTTATGTGAAACTTGAAAAAGGAAAATCGCTACTTTCATATTTGATGGCCACAGTAAACAAACTAGTAAAGAAAACCACTGATGTTCAATGACTTCACACTGTTTTACAGTTCAGTGGCCATTTTTATAGCAAGGGATTTGTTATTGGCACCCTTGACCATTGCTGGATTTTGTAGAAAAAAAGTAAGATAAGTTCTTGTGAGAAGTAAGTATTTCCACACCTAAAAAAAAAAAAGGAAAAGGCTCGCGAGGTGTTGAGGATGTGGGAGGGCGGAACTTAAGGTGAGGCACAGTGCGATTCTTAGGGAACCCATGAGCCGGAGGAGACTGAGGGCCTCCTGTCACCTCTGTGTCCCCAGATCCCAGCACAGTTCCCCATTCATTCTTAATGCCTAACCAGTGAGTGGCACGTGAATAAACTTCCGCACATTCTCCACATACAGGGCGCTCCTCTAAGCACTGAGCATGACACTGGGGCCAGTCTGGGTCTCCGCCCAACTCCGTTCCCGTGTGGAAGCTCTAACCCTCAGTGCGGCCATGATGGCCTTAGGGGTGGAGCTCTGGGGAGGCAGCCAGTCATGTGAGTGGTGCCCTCGTGGTGGGGGGAAATGCATTTTTCAGTAGAGGTCTCCAAAAGAGTGCCCCCTCCTCCTTTCCCTCTCTTCCTTCCCTCTCCCTTGTACCCTCCTTCATGTGAGAACATGGCAAGAAAAGCGCCCCTTGGCTAGCCAGCAAAGAGCTTCACCAGCTCTGCAACCATGCTGGAGCCCTGACCTCGGCCTTCTCAGCCTCTGGAATGGCGCACAGCCAGTGCTTGCTACAGCGCCAGCCCGGTGCAGCATTCTGTCATTGCACACTGCGCGGTACAGGCCGCCTGACTCAGCCCATTTTCAGAGCATCCCCGAGAGGTGGGAAATTGAGGTCATCTCCCAGGCAGCGGGGACTGTAGTCTTCTGTCTCATTCTACTTTTCTAGGTGGATTCAACCCTGCCTGGCTCATAGCAGTTACATGATAAGTGCGGTTTGAATGAGTAAACCATTGAGCCTAAGTCCAAAGAGAAGACATATTTTGTTGTTGTGAGTTTTCTTATCCTGTAGTCAATGGAAAGCCATCATCAATAATGAAATCCATTTAATTATTTTGCATATAGTATGAATGATCACGTTTCATCTTTACCATTGTGCTGAACTGGGGAGAATCTTAGAGTACACAACAGGGACATAGTCCTACTTGACTATGTTGTGCATAAAGGCAACATGAATGAATCCACAAACAGCTCCTCAAAACGGTGCCTAGTGCTGAACTTCAGTGCCCGTGAGAGTGGGGTGCTGTGTGGTCCCGAGGCCACAGGCAGCACTACTGTTAGCTTGCCAAGTGAATATAAATTGAGGGCTGCTTTCTGCTCATCCAGAAAGCTGCTGTCTCAGACGACATCATTTCAAATATCTTAGTCCCTTTGCTCTACACAAGTCCTCTTCACAAACCTGTTCTCTTTGCATTTCTACCATAAAAGTTCAAAAACTATGGAGGACAAGGAGAAATGTGAGTGTTTTGTTCTGGAAGCGGCTAGCTTCTGCAGGAGAGGAGAGGCCATTGGACAATGAAAACTCTCTGGGAGCAGGGGATCCACGCTGTTGGTACCACACCCACAAAGTCTGAAGGCTCTCTGAAAGCTGCCCTCCATGCAATCGTGCTTTGTTGAAACAAGGAAAACAAGAAATGAAATTGTAGATTTTTTTCCTGAAGCCAAATGTGTTCCACTCAAAACCTTGATTCTAAGGCTATAAGGGACAGCGGCCATTCATGGTATTTATTTTAATTTTGGCAAAACAAAAGAGAGAGAGACCAACCTGGAATTTATTTCCCCAACATGTTGCTGTCTTTTGAAACCCTGAAAAGCAGGAGCCAGGGCTTTGGAGAGCAGAGGCCTAGTGGGAACTCAGAAGGGGCGGGGGACAGAAGGTAGAGTGGGCAAGGGCAGCCCCAGGAGAGAGGGGACAGAGTCTTGCTGAGTATGTGTGTGTGCGCGTACATGTACATGTGCATATTGTGCGAGTGTGTGTGTGTGTGTTGTGTGTGTGTGCATGTGTGTGTGCTAGGGTATACTGTAAAGTGGTCCAGCTGTTGGGCGGACTAGATCCACAATTCTCTGCCTTTGATGGTACCTGGATCACATGGGATCTTACTATAAGGATAACTGATTCCTTAGAGTTCCGAGTGGCCTGAGATTCAGCAAATCCAGGTGACACTGCTGCTGCTGCTGCTGCCCACATTCCAACTAAGAAGTTAGAGGACAGCTAGGAGCAAGTGGCTGAAGAGGATGACATTACTGAAAGCTACTTGGGGTGGGGAGAGGGAGGGAGAGAGAGGAATGTGGTCAGACAAGTTGACCTTAAGGTGCCTCCTGGGTGCCAGAGTGGCCATAGGGAACAAGGACACAGCCTGCTGGACAGCCCTGGTCAGTGCTGACTCACTGTGGGACAGCTCTCTGGCACAGCGCACATCCACAGGTGGCGGCTGTCTGAACAGCGGCGGGAGCAGCGTCCTGGCCAGGAGCCTGGTGTGGCAAGGCTGTCGCAGGACCCCGTGGCTTGGCTGCCCAGCTGTGCGCCTTGGTCCTCGGCCTCATGGGCCTCCTCATTGGGATGCGGCAGGAACTGGGCCAGTCCCATAGCTTTTTGTAAGGTGCACAGGCCCCTGCCAGGCCCAAAAGTTAGGAAGGCTTTTGGAAAAGCCGACAGGAGCTGGCCCTGTTGAGTGAGTCAGGGAAGCCAAGCCAGCTGGGTGTCGGCAGTGAAGTGCAACTCTAAAGAGATGGCTGCGGGGTTATTTGGTGTTCCCAGGAGAAAGAAAGCAGCTACAACTCACCACGGGAGATTCCTGATCAATTCTAATTTTCTTCCATGTATAGATGAAATATGCGATTGTTCAGTCATGAAACAAGTATTGCTTGAGACCCCACTATACCCTTTACATTAATTTTCTATGCACTTTGAGTGTTTTTTGATATAAAAATTTATTTTCAGCAATGTATTTTGTTGATATACCTTCCCTGGCACAATACTGTACTATTCTGCTGCTTTGGATTACGAGGATAATACAGCGTAAATGTAGGCCCTGACATGTTTTAATCAATAATATAATCACAATGGATTAGATACGGGAGCTCCACTCGTCCTGATATATATAAAACATTGGGTTTACTTCTCTGGATACAGTCTCTTTGGAGATCAAGGTATTCAATAAATAGTCACTGCTATTGAAAATGATAATGTTCAGATAAAGCAGGATATTTAAACTTAAAACTGAAAGCAGGTGACCAGGATATGATCCATCCCTCCTGAGACACGGCAGTGTCCAGTGTGTGTGTTGTTTGTGACATTCACGCCTAATAGCCACAGCACAGCAAAGTGATTAGTGCAGCTAAAGGGGCGTTGCGGGAAGAAGAGGCCACACATGATCAATGCGTCTGTCAGAGACCTCAGAAGAGATTAATAAAGGAAGGTATTCAGTCAAAAAGGATCATATGTGATATGCACTTTTAAATTTTATTAGGACTGTTTTTAAATGTGTGTGTGTGTGTGTGTGTGTGTGTGTGTGTGTGTAGTGACTCTTAGAGACACAATGTAAGGGGAAAGAAGTTAAACTCTACAAAATAACATTTTCCTGTCTTCAGATGTTTTTGGTACTGGGTCTCACTATCCAGCGCAGACCCACAGTGATCCTCTTGCTTTTAGCCTCCCCAGTGCTGGGGTTACAGGCCTATGGCACCACACCTGGTCTTGGTGGCCAGCTCAGTGCACCCAGGGGCAGGCCTGCAGGGCACGTGGTGCAGGGGATCAAACCGAGGTCCTTGTGGTTGCCTGGGCAGGTGCTAGTCCGCTGAGCTATCTCTCCGGCCCAATAACATTTTTCTAGGGGGCAAATAACGAGCTTAAGCTTTTAGTTCGTTAAAAAATATAACATAAAATCAGAAGGTTATCTATCATCAGCGGCAATTTGGGGGAAATCTTTAGCTTTTCTGGTTTGTCACTCCAAAAAATCATTCTAGGTCTTCAATTTGCAAAGCAATCAAGTCATTTCATTCTGCATACATCACCACATTGGCGGTTAATTTGCTTTGTTATTTTAATAATCTCTGCGAAGTAAAGCTGTCAGTTTCCCTCCTGCGACATGTGTCTTGGTTTGTCAGAACTCTGTACATTAGTGTTTCATTCTGTTTTGTTTTCTTTCCAACCCAGTTAGCCCAGCCAAAGATTCTGTTGGCCAGTGTTACTCCAAAAGGTTAGAGGCTGGGCCACGTAGAATCTCACTAGTGGAACTGGGCGCCAGCTGCTTCTCGCCACTGGACAGGATGGTCACATTTTTCACTGGGAGTGGGCGGGAGGCTCTCTCTCTCTCTCTCTCTTTTTCTCTCTCTCTCTGTCTCTGTCTGCTCTCTGTCTATCTCTCTGTCTCTGCTGCACTTCTGCAAGTGCATATTTTTAGACGTGGAGGACTGTGAGGGTATAATTTTGCCGATCCTCTCAAAATGGGGCAATTCCCAATGATCAAACGTTTTTTAATTGTGCCACATGATGCCATACAATATGGCAGACACAGAGGGAGGTGGTCTCTTGCAGAAACACACCTCTTCTGCTCTATTTGTTTAAAAAGGAAGGGGGTGATGAATGAAGGCATGAGACAGAAAAAGGGGTGTTGCAGGACTGTCCTGCTACAGTGCTGTATATGGTTAGATTTCTAAACTTCTGTGTAAAAATATGTAATTGTTTATTTCTATTGTTTAAATATATTTTAATTTTAAATTTTTTCTTCACATTCTGTAGGGATTTAAAGTTTAACCTGTCAACACATGATGGAAAATACCTGTTCCATGCAATGTCTAAGATGTTTGATATTCAGACAGATAGTGAGGTTAAGTTCAGCTATCTATGTTATAGGGTAATAGTATCATTAAGCTTCTCTTCTGGAGTGTTGACAACTCAAGTATGCAGACCAAAAATTAGAGAAAAAGGAGGGCTGCAAGGACAGCCAACATTTTGGCCCTAGTATTTAAAGATCAGTGAAGACTCAGGACATAGGAGAAGTTGTGCCCTAAATTTTCTGATTAAGGAGATTATGGGGCCACAGAGGAAAGTGATCGATGATGTAGAGTGTGCCTAAGGAGAGTCACATGGAGAGAAAACATTCTCTTGTACTTTCACAGAGAAAAATTGGTCAAGAACTGGCCGTGACTCATCCACATGGCTGACACTGACAAAGGATCCAAAAACTGCGGCACAGGATTTCAGGATAAATCCTGAGGGGATTTGACTCACCTTATCAGATACAAAAGCTACATTTTTTGTTATATAGGTCTTGCTTTATCTTAGTCTTAGCCATCCAGCACAAAAGTATAAAAATGAAATATAAAAAGTAAAGCCATATTAATATACTGAGCTATAAAAGGCTCAATTCTGGGCTGGGGAGATGGCTCAGGGCTGGAGAGATGGCTCAGTGGAATAAGCACTTCCCTGGCAAGCGCAGGGGCCTGAGTTCAATCCTCAGTTCCACCAAAAAATAAAAAAATAAAAGAAAATAAAAGGCTCAAGTAAACAACTTCTGATATTGCTAGTCTTACAGAAAACCCAGTACTATTATGAACTACTGGATTATTTTGGAATATTTAGCTGAATTCACACACTTATAATATTTAGTGACAAAACTAAATAAAAAAGGGGATACAATTGAATGACCATTTTGTATCTGTATATTCAAAATAGGATAGATATACAGCTACATTCTCTTAATTCAATGAATAGAAAGATTTGTTCTAATAGTGTTTGTAAACAGGATATCATGTCTGTATCTTGTACACTGAGTAACCACTCAGACAACAATATGCATTGTATTAATTATTGAAACTATCCTACTAATTTGATTTGAAACTCATTGCTATTTGTGTCTCAATAAAATTATGGAAAAAAGGGAATCAGGATTCTTAGAGTGACCAGTGTTGAATGACTTGGCCTTGGATGAAGGGTAGAGAGGACCAAGTCCTGTTAAGGAGGAGGGGAGATAAGGGGTGGGCAGCAGAACATGGGGTGCTGTATGGGCATCTTCTGTTTGCTCCACAAGACCAAGAAAAACAACAAGAGGGTGTTAGAGACACAGTTTACACCCTCCATAAGATCTAAGGTGCCATGAGCCCCAGCAAAGTAAAACAAACCAGAGATCTCAGAATGCTTAGTGTAGGTGGTTTTTTTTTTTTTTTTTTAGAATTTTGTGCAAAAGGAAATCTAGGAATTCTTGGCTCCATGACTGGAGATAGTCAGGCGTCTCTGGAGGGTTGGTCCATGGCCTGATGTTTGTCTTTTTCAGGCATCTACCTTCCACAGAACATCTGAAAATCTGAGTTTCAACAGAAGGTTGTTATTTGAGAAAGCTTTTTTTCTCAGATTCTCCTAAACTTTTGAATTAAAAATAATATGGTAAGTTTGTGAACCTGTTATCCCCTTTATTTTTAAAACTTGAAATAATTGCCTAGCGTGGCCCTACTTTTCTCCTAAAACTGTTCAGATCCCTTAGGATTCTATCAGTCACTCCTTTGAGTTAAAACTCTCCCATAAGCTCCAGTTTAGAGATTCATTTTGAGAATGCCTTCAGTATCAAGTGACAATTTTCCTTTTTGAAAGTGACAAGGCTGTTTAGAATCCTTTTTTCTTTTTCCCTTTTTGCCAAGAACATGGGAGTTTCAAAGTCCTCTTTCTGACTCCCAGGGAACAATCCTTCCCAGGCTGGGAAGCCATGGTAAGCCTATCAGACACCTCCTCCCACAAATCTCATTCTATGAGGGGAATTTTTTATTTGCCCAGGACAAGTGAGCAATTCATTATTTCCATAACTGCCCTGCCCATGTCATTCCTGAAGAATATGCTATTTGTTAACCACAGGCTTAAATTCAAGTGACACCCAACCCCCAATAACTCAATTAACCATGTTCTGAAGCTACTTCTCTCTGCCCTCTCTCCACCCATGTTGTTTCTCTCTGTATATTTTACTCCTAAAGAGGAAACACATAGTTCACATGATTAAGAAAACCGTGCCCCAAGCTCTGCTGTGCACTCATTCTCAATTCCATATCACCAGCTAGTTGTGGGCTTAAGTTAATCTTTTTAGCCTTGAATATTAGTATTAACTTCCACACAATGCAGCAGAATTGGTTTCCTGGTGTGGGGCACAAAATACTTTCTTTACAGAGGGTTGAGAAGGGAGAAACACTTCCGCATCATTTGTAATTATGTAAGTTAGTGCTATGAGTAGGAGACAGAAATACAGTCACTGAATTGGTGGTATGGAATTATTTTATTATTTTTAAATTATTTTCATTTCCAGATCTAGTTTGGATTTTAGTCATTAACATTGGCATGCTCGTATCACACTGCAGATTTTTTCACTGGATATCTGATAAAGCACTTGTGTGTGTAAAGATACACACACAGCAAGGTGCATACACACTACTGACACATGGGAAGATACACACACATCACACACATGCACACACACACACACATACACACACACACACACACATCTCATTTCCTTGGATGTCCGTATAGTTCCCCTCTATGTTTGTATGAATTCTCCAGGATGACAGTTTATGCAAATATTGCCAAGAAATTATTTTATAAAATATCTATTTTTGTCATTCCCTGTCTTTCACTTTCAAAAGCCTATACTTGTGCTATACTACTCTTTTTGATAATTCCTTATAGGCTGGGTGTGGTGGCATATGCCATAATCCCAGTACAAGGGAGGCTGAGGCAGGAGGATCACCTTGAGGTGGAGGCCAGCCTGGGCTACATAAGTGAGTTCAAGGCTAGTCTGCACTACACAGTGAGACTCTGTCTCAGAAACAAAACAAAACAGCAACACCAGAAGCTCATTATAATGTGCTTACTATCTAGCAAGGATCTACAAACAAAACAAGACCAAAATGTCCCTGAGATCCAGCCTGGCTACCTAACTTCCCCCTGACCATCCTTCCCTTTCTTGTATCACCCAACCACGTGATCCTGTCTCCTCACGTGCACATCCTGATCTGCTGTCACACAGTCTTTGTACCTGGTATCTCTCTCCCAGCAGTTCCTTGCTTCCACAGGCTTCTTCCACCTGGCCTAGTCCTGGCTTCCCTCATAGGTCGAGTTAAATCCCATGTCCTTGGGGAAACTATCTTTGCACTTGGGCTAGGGCTTTCTGACACCCTCAAGTAGCTTTCACTCCTGTGATACAAATGACAGTGGCCGTAAACCATTTACACATTGTGAGGGCCATGAAGGCACTTGGTGTCAGCTTTGTATTTAATGTACTTTAAGTTCCTGGGCATAGTAAGAACTCAAATATTTGTCCAATGACTTAAGGAAGAACATTTGAAGTTTGCACAAGTGAGCTTGTCTGAGTATTCACTCTTTTTTTTCCTCTTCACCTCCCCTGACTTATACTAAGTTGACTCAGAGAAGCCTTGTTTTTCTTTTTAATTTTTGTTGGAGACCAAACTAAATAAAACATTACATGGTATCCCACCACCGAATACAATTAGAATCAGTTTACGCAGAGTTCTGTACCAAAGAGAATATTACGAAAGAATGAAGAGTGAAGAACTACCCCAGTTCTGCTTTGAGACTTTAACATGGGTTTCACAACTTCAACTCAAGATTCAGAATATCTGACTTAAATTGCATGGCTTCAAAAATCAACCATGAAGTTCAGTGAATCCCTTGAGACACTGGGAGATCTGACCACTGTGTCGGCGTGTCCCTGTGTGGGGACTTCAGAGCAAGGAGCAGGAGTGCCATCTTCTGTCACCACTACCCCTATTGCCTGATGTTCTCCTTCCCTGCCTGCACCTGTGGGGGAGTCAGCTTGTGTTCCTGCTGTGAATTCTTCAACAATTCATGGAGAATTCCTTCAGAATGACTACCATGAGGTCTATGTCTTTTATTCATTTCCTTTCAGACATCAAACATCTAACGGTTGTGGTGGGGTGAATTATTTACTTTTTTTTAAACTGTTGAATGAGTACTATTGTAACCGTGCTAAGAATTATTTTTCGGTTTGGATGAAAGCATTTTCCTCGCAACATGTGTTAAGTAAATTTTGGTGAGTCTTACTGTGATTAGATCAATTGGTGCGTGAGTTATGACACTGAACCTCATAGACCATATTTTTTACAGCTGCAAACCTCCAAACAAGCATTCCAATGAATTAAGTGGACACTGAGTGCATGGTAAGCTAGGCAGTTGGTGTGCACCTGTGTGTGTTTGCAAAAATGAATAAAATAAAAAAGGGAAAAGAATCAAGGATCACAACTATTAAATACATTTCTTATCACCTTCTCTGAGTCAAACCCAATGTCTCCCCA
>PVKA01000662.1:0-70000 GCA_004027165.1 Ctenomys sociabilis | reverse complement strand
ATAATACTCTAGGGTATGGGACCAGCACAGATTTTTGTCTGTAAAGGGCCCAATCATAAATGATGCAGGCTCTGCAGACCGAGAGACAAAAACCAAGGCTATTCCATAGGTATTTCTATAACACAGGAGAGAACAAATGTCCACGATTTTCACCAATCTTTTAAAAATGAGCAAACCAGTCTAGATGATAAGTTCTATCAAAGCAGGTGGCAGGCTAAATTTGGCTCCTGGATGGTCTTGTGTCAGCTCCCGATTTCAATCACCTCGCTGGTGTTTATTTGAATCATCTCTGGAATGTCTATAGCAATCCAATACATGAGACATAATAACACTTATCTCATCGGAGGTTCACGAAGACAAAACAGTGGGCCATGTTAGGAGCCCCGCCCACCACGAGATGCGGAGCAGTGGATGCCTAGTGGCCTCTGTTTCTGTGACCACCTTTTTCTCTTCAAGTGGGGCTCAGTTAACCTATGCGTGATGCGCAGTGGGCACCAACCTATCAGAGACAGCGCTATCACTTCCAGGGTTAAGAGTAGGACACCCTGACCTTTCATACGTATCAGTCTCAACCAGGGGATTATTTTCAAAAACAAGCTGGGTCACCACTACCCAGCAATCCTGATTCCAAGTTTTTCCACACAATGAACCAAATGCTGGCATGCGCATGTGGGTATTTTGGAAGTTCTAGAGGTGGCTGAGGTCATCCTAGTCTTGAACCTGTAGCGTGGAAGGTTCATCACCTCACAAAATCAGAAATTCCAACCCCTAGGTTGGCTGTTCTCGCTACTCTGATTGATGGTCACATACAGCATAGCTGGCTTTTGAGCACTTTGTAAATAATTAATTAGATCTGTCAGTCAGTCATCAAACCATGTTCACTGAGGACCTGTCAGGCCCTGGACCTTGAGCTCAGGGTTAAGGAGATAGACAAGAAGGAGCTGAACTCCTCTTCCAACAGCAGAGTCCCCCCCCCCCCAGCTTCCACCCCTTGGTAACCTTTACTTTCCCCTCAATCCCTTTTTACACCATGGCATCTGAAACGCACTCTGGCTCTGCCAGGAGAGCAGGCACTTGGTGTTCCTTGCACACCGCTGGCCCCAGAACTTAGACCAGTGCTCAGCAGCAGGCAAGGAAAGGTCTGTGTTACTGAGGGCCAGATAGCACCACATCTGCTGAGGGCCAGGCTGACCGCCGACCCAGGGAACAGCAGTGGTCACCAGCCTCCCTGGTGTGGCAGCACTACTTTCAGCCCCACCCCCTCTTGCTTTTAGGTCTGAAATCATTGCCATGAGCCTCAGTTTCTTTGCTCATGCAATGCATGAAATACAGTGAGGAATATTCAATGTGCAAAAAAAAAAAAAATGCTTTGGAGGTAGTAGTTCTGCGGCATTGGCTCTCTCATTACCTAGAATGAAATACACAGAAAACTATTCTAGAAAATTCCAGGACTTCCATGAAGAGATAAACTGAGTAGCCTGCAGTGTGCCTACAAAGCTCATCATTACACAGCCTCGTAATGTGTGTCTGGTTGCTCCCCAGGCTGATACCGTAGCACTTTGGTCATATATGAACCTTGTCCTTAGTGCTTGGGACATGGAGGTGACGGAAAAGACACAGCCCTGTTTCCTGTCCTCACTGAATTTACTATCCATGTGGGTGGACGATGGATGGGAATCAACAAAGCCAGAAACAGAGGTTTCCACCCCAAAGAGAACCATCCAGAGGAGGTGGTGTTTCCAGGTCTTTGTGGGGATAGGGCGGGGAGTGTGAATTCAAGGTGTTGTCCAAAGGGTGCAGGAGGCTGCCATGAGCAAGAGGCCCTGGTCCAAGAGCAGAGCCGAGTGGAGGCACTGAGTGGCCTAGGAGGCAGCCAGGCAAGGGTACAACGCACAGACGGAAAGAAACCAGGGTCTGGCACCCAGGATGTGCGACTTTCCTGTCCCAGAAGAGGGCAGAGCCAAGTCCTCAGGGGCTTCTCAGATCCTGTTGTGGTCCAAACCACCAGAGCATTTTGTGAAAATGTTGCTTAAAAAAAAAAAAAAAAAAAAATATATATATATATATATATATATATATATATATATATATATATATATATTCTAGATATGTTTATTTCTTTGTTCATCATCTGTTTGATACATCATTTAAAATAGTATTTTCCTCAGCCAATTTATATCTTTAACAAGAGCATAGTATTCTTCCATCATTCTGATGATTGAAGTTGATGATATTTTATCAAAAAGTTTGTCTTTTTAAGTGAAACAGTCTTTTTCACCTGGACAAAGTGATGGATAACCCACTACTTTTTTTCTTTTTTCTTTTGCAGACCTGGGGATTGAACTCAGGCCCTTGTGCTTGCCAGGGAAATGCTTATTCCGCTGAGCCATCTTCCTGCCCCCACAATCCCATAACCCAATACTATTATAGACTACTGGACCATATCAGATTACTTAGCTGAATTCATGAACCTATAATATATGAATGGCAATGGAATACCAATCTCTGACAAAAGTAAACAAAAAAAAAAACAGGTATAAAATTGAAGGTCTATTTTGTAGTGAAAAAAACATAGGGACTGGGGAGATGGCTCAGTAGAATAAGTGCTTACCTGAGAAGCGCAAGTGCCTGAGTGAGTTCAATCCCTGGTTCTTCAAAAAAAAAAAAAAAAAAATATATATATATATATATATATATACACACACACACACAAAATAGGTAGATATACAGCTACTTTCTCTTAGTTCAGTGAGAAGAGAGTTTTGAACTAATATTGTTTAGACAAGATATCATGTTTGCATCTTGTGCTATGAATAACTACTATGAAGACAACAATATGCAATGTATTAATTATTGTAACTGTCCTACTAATGTGTTTTGAAACTGTCTCATTGCTACTTCTTTCTCAATAAAATTAGTATAAAAAATGCAAAGCAAGGTGGAGATAATACAGAGAGAAAAAAAAAAACCAGAATGGTAATTAACCTAAAAATTGGAAAATGCTGCTGCTGATTCAGGTCTGGGCGGGCCAGACACTGCATGCCTGACACCCTGCGAGAGGGCACAGTGGCTGTGCTGGCAGGATGGAGGTTTTGGCCAAGTCTGAAACCCCTTGCTTGGGAGCTGTAGAGACTCTCAGAGGCTGGTGGAGGACAGCCCCTGTGCCTGTGTGTTCTTTTCTGTTTTGTTTTGTTTTTGTAATCAAGCGAGGGTTGCTACAAAGACACACACACACACACACACACACACACACACACACAGCAAGAGAGACAAAGAGAGAGAGAGAATCTTTGAAATGCAATAATAGCCACACATGAGATAGAAATGAAATCCTACAAACACTAATTCATCTCCAATTCAATCATTAAAGGATTACAGAATTAATCTGCTTTTGTTGTTGCTGCCGGTATCTGAGCAGAGCCAGACTAGAAATTTCAGGACTGCCGGGTCACACGGTGGGATGGACTGCGGCCGGGGTTGTGACTCTCTGGCAAGGTGACCGGTAAGTAGCTAATGAGGAGCGCAGTGCTGTACTCATGCGCAGAAGGTGGACGCTCAGGGCAGGGCAGCGAGGCTGGGAGGCGAGTCCCTTCAGGTGACATTTTGGATGAAAAACTGAGATATTAGCTGCTTGCATGTGGTCCCTGGTGCGCCTCTCCCAGGCCTGCCAATGTCTTTCCGTGCCAGTCTAGGTGACAAAGACAGACCCAAGGAACAGTGTCCTTGTAAGCAATCCCAGTCGTTCTTGATGAATGTCCCCAAACAAAGGTTGCCCACTAACCCTCACGCTAGCAGCTCAATTTAATTACTCACCTCTGCAGAATTAAATCAAAGGTGGCTCCTATTACGCATAATTACCTTTCCGGCAGCTTGTATAACACAGTAAGCGCGGCACTACTAACCAGGAGTGGTTCTCTTGAAAATTATAGATGCATTAGACTAAATCAACAGCAGGCAGGCACGCGGCCCCAGAGACACACAGAAGTCAGACCAGGGCACACGTGTGATGCACACAGCCTGTCACACACATGCGAGTGTACTTCCTTCACAGATAAGGGTAGCCTTGGCACACCACCGCGGCTCAAGAGTAAGAGCCAAGAAAGAAAAGGCCTCCGCACCAAAAGCGCGCAGCCTGTGGGGCGGTGGTGGTGGGCTCGCGGCAGGACAGCGCACTGGCCTCAGGGCGGTTAGCAGGGCCGCTCTGCACCAGTTCCAGAAGTCACCCTCCAGCTCTCCCCGGGACCTCCTGGCCCCTGCAAGCGGGAAGTGTCGCCACCCTGGCTGCCTCTGACACAGTCATTTTTCTCCCGTTCAACCTCACTACATCTTTCATTCCTGCCACATGAAAACATTTTTTTACATCCTTAGCATCTTCATCATTTCAGGCTTGTCAATTCCCCTTTTCCCTAATTGATAAATAAATCAAAACCTGAAAGGAAGCAAAAGTTGGGAAGAGCTTTTGGCCCTTCCAAGAAGGAGCTACAGAGAGTTGGACTTAGAATGTGGTTCTTCTAGCCCCAGTGCCTTATTTTGGGATATACATGTATATAAATATTCTATCCACTTTCACTTTATAAACTTGTTTTTTTTTTCTGTAAAAAATTTTTATAAAAAAATTGTAAACTTTATAAACAGATTTTTTTTTTAATTTTGTGGAACCTGGAATTAAACTTGAGGCCTTTGCACAGAGCTGGATCACTAGTTCCTTGTGTGGACTATCCCCCACATCAGCCTCCGAGTCCTGGGATAACAGATGAGCACCACTACACTGGCTGAAAAATTTGATTATTAAATTTGTGGCCCTGAACATAAACAAAGACCTCAAAAGAATACATCTCTTTCCCAAAGAAAACTGATCTCTTTCCTGTGTCTGTCTACTGGTCCTTTCACTCTCATGAAAAACCTACCATATTCAGATTTATGGAGCACTTATTATAGACTAAGCAGGCATTCAACACGCTCTGGACACAATTGACATGAACCAAGTCATGACCTCCTTTTATATCAGATATATATAAAAGACAGCACCTAGTAGGTCAAGTAACGTGTCTAAGGTAGAACAGGAAGTAAAATAGCAGCCTGGATTTCATTCCCAACCTATTTGAGTTTAAAGCCCTCGACTGTAGCCCAGGAGAGCAGGGACTATAACGTAAAGGCTCTGAAGTTTGCCAGCCCAGCACTCACTGCCTCTTATGTGGGAGACACCTCCTTGATTTCATTTTGGAGAATGCACACCAGCCACCTCTGCCTCCTACAGTTCTGGGTGCACAAAGGTCAAGGCAGGTTGACCAGAGGCTGTGGCTGGGTTCGGGACAACCACAGAAACCCACACAAGCCAGCATACACATCTGTGGGATCCTTGGAAGGAAGCCACTATAGCCACTGTACACAGAGATCCTGGCATAGGAGGAAGAAAAATACAATAAAGAGGAGTGACTTTGAGACTTTGAGCCAGTCCACCCCTTCACCCCTTTCCATACTTGTTGGGGCTGGAGCTCACATAGTCACTCAGGTGATGGACAGTTTGTCATAGGCCATGGCAGGATTCATGGCAATAAAACTTTGGCTTACAAAGCTGCTGAGAATGTGCACCACGTGCCCCTGGAGCCAGACACATCTAGTAATAAATTTTGGTTGCACTCTGTATTTACCATGTGAGCAAGTTAGCCAATAGATTGGTACCTCAATTTCCTGGGGAGTAGGATGATGGTATGCCTGTTTTCTTAGATGAAAAGAAGTCTCAGTCAGGACGGGTACACGTAGGGTGTCTGGGTGGTGCCTGACACAGACTGGACATTCAGGAAATGGTAGCATAGCCACTGATTATTTTACAGAGCAAAGCAAAGGGGAGGAGACACAGAGAAATCTGCTGGTTCTGTTAAGGTTGCAGAGAGCAGTACCAAAGCCTGTGGGAGATCAGCCAGTCCAGGTCTAAGGCTCTTCCTGGATCATTGGTCCTCTTAAGAGTCGACCAGGAGCTCCTGTGCAGAAGAGAGGGAGCTTGGGTTCAAAGGGATTAGTGAAAAGGGAAGACAGGGATCCACAGCAAATGGAGATAGCAGTGGTTGGCTTGGATGAAATCTGGGTGGAAATCGATAAACCCAGAAATGAACAAATGAGCTTGAGTTTTATGGAGTCATGGATAATATATTCTTATCACTCACCTACTATCCATTAGTCTATCCACCAGCCACTTATCTATCTACTCAGCAACCTACCTGTCTTTCTCATGCATCTATCATCTATCCATTCACCCACCCACTATCCATCTATCCATCCATCCACCGACCTATCCAACCATCCATCCATCCATCCATCCATCCATCCATCCATCCATCCATCCATCCATCCACCCACCCATCCACCCACCCATCCATCCATCCACCCACCCACCCATCCACCTATCCACCCACCCACCCACCCATCAATCCATTCATCCATTCATCCATCCAAACCTCTACTCACACACCCATCCCTATGCTGTAAGCCAACACTGGGTGACTGAATTATTCTAGACACTCCATTGTTAAACTCTGAAGACTCTAAACTCTCAAGAGTTTTGCCTTGCCTTGAGGTGTAGTCCTAGCATACAGCACAGGTTCTGTGCAGAAATTAAGAAATATCTGAAGAATGAGTGAAAGAACGGCCCTCAACTACACATTCTTTCCTTGGGAAATCTATGTTCCACTTATTCCTTTGACTGAGCCACTCATCTCTTTCCTCCCAGAGTTGCCAAGCCCCTTCTCTTTCCTCTCTGGGATTAGTTCCTGTGCCCTGGAAGATCTACATGCAGCAACGACTTTAACACAGTAAACTTCTTGTTCAGGCCATCAGATCCAAAGCACGGTGCCTCTGAAGGCAAGGGTTATCCTGTGTTTCTCACATGGAAATTAAAACATCTCCATCCACAAATTGTTTTTCTGAGTGCAGGATGTGTCACAGCAGTTGTTTGTATGATGGAGAGAACTATAAAAAGCCTTGCCCCTTGTGTTCATTACTACTTTTTCTTTTAAATGAGAAGGTTGTTACCTTTCCATAGCTACTGTTTTACCTTGTGTGGGGGATATCGGGGTGGTGGCCCTGTCTATGTTTCCGGTTCCTTCTTTCCACAGCAGGATAGCAACAGCAACAAGATATTAGTTAGAAATAGTTAAATGAGGGCCTAAATATTCAGGACGCAGGACAAATAAGCATTTCTATCTTTTTTTCATTATCAGAGTTGAGTGGTTTACTGGAAAGTCATACCAAAGCACAAAACTTCTCTTGTAGAGTGAATACTCGGAAGACTACGGTCTGAAATGAAAATCAGTTCATGCCTTAAAAAAAAAGGAAAATGAAACACAAAAACCCTCACAAAACACATTGTTACGCATTGAAAACATCTCGGTGTTCTTTAAATGTTCTGCTAAGAGTCATGACAGGTCAGTCCCCAGGAAATGCAAAAATATGTTATATTTTAATCAGGGCACATAAAACACTGTCTCGAGTGTTATGTCACCCCAGGGAATGCAGTGAGCAGGGAAAGTGGACAAACTCCAGGTCAGTCTCCCCATTACATCACTGTAAAAAATAAATTTATGAGGTTAAATTATATGGATGTTATATATTGGAACTGTTACCCCATTCCCCAATGAGACTGTTGGCCAAGACAGCTACGTTCTCTGAGAGAAAATTTTAAGTCCTTCTATTGTGGTTGCTTTAATGGTAACTTTCAGAAAGAAAAAATGAAGACTTCCTTTCTGACGATATGAAATGACTAGAAACCAGAGCGAAGTCTCACATAAAGAAAAATCCAAATTCTACGGAGAGGGCACCTGAAATACTTACTTACATTCTTCTTCTCTGGAGATGATAATGTAGAAGTTATTCTGTGGAACTTCGCCTGTGATTTATTCGATCTATTCCTCATCTAAGTGATTGGAAACACAGATGTTGACGCTGTAGCTCTGCTTCCAGTAAATAATTCCTCAAAGGACTCACATTTGTTTAACCTTAGTCACAAGATGATAAAACTTATTAAACATTTATGGAAGCAGTGACACAGTTCTGTTGGTTTATGTGCTTGGCAAGTTCGGGAACGACTTCCCCCAGCTTTTCCACCTTCTTACCCTGGTGAAAGAAGAACTATCGTTGGGGACATTCCTGTACCTGGGTTACAAAAAGAGTCTTTCCCTGCCTTCTTTATTTTTCTGTTTGCAGCTTGCTGCAGTTTGACAGTAAGCAGAAGGGCTGCCATGCTGATCTTAAAGCATAATCATTAAACCAATGGGAGAACAGACCAGGTGCTTCGGTGGGATTCACAGAGGATGAAGTGAAACCCCTCTGGGGAGCTGCTTTCCTTGGTCCCCACTGTCCCTGAGATAAGCAAACATTCAGGGGCATATTGTGCACGTGCTCATTTATCAATTCAATAGGATTCACTGAGAACTTGCTTTGTTTAGCCTTCTGGGCATAAAGAACCCCAGGGGGCTGAATATCCCAAAGACTGCAGGAGTCCTGGATCAGTGTATGTACAGTTCACTTATGTATGTGACCTAACCCAAGGACTTGCAAAGGAAGTGGTCCCTAGGACTTTTTAGTTTTTGGGGGAAGGCAGACAATGACGGAAAATATACAGCAGCCAAGAGACTTGCTATACATTGGCTGGTGCTGCTGATTTCCTTGAGCAGGGTACATCTTGTTAATGGTGGTCATGTTTTCCTCTCACCCAGGGCTGTCATGGGGGCTGGAGTGTCCCTCCAAGAGGCCCCATAGCTAAATGTAATGTGACTCTGGCTTCATACTAATAATGGAAATCCTAGACAGCTTTACAACCATTTCCTTACCAGCTTAGCCTTGGCAGAGACGTGTGTATCACCCTAGCCACTACAAACACAAAACTCCTCTGTAAGTAAAGGCTCTTGTATAATGAGGCTCCTCCCAGGACACAGAACTCACACTCACAACTCATGGAATGCAACTGTACAGGAAGCAAGCATCACATATGGGCCAAACACAATTACAACTCTCACCCACAGTAGAACAGACCCAGAGCACACAAACAACTCGAAGTATACATATAGCTTACACAACTCATACACACACGGATGATAGGTACCCAGTGCACACATACACACGCACACACACACATACACACACACACATCCCAATTCTTAGGAACATATGTTGGTTTCAGTTATGAAAAGCATCTAGAACAATAAGAAGCTTCTCACCCTCGGACCCTAACATGGTTCTGTTTCTACCCCCAGAACTAGCACTGTGCATCAGTTCATGTTTCCTAAAGCCTTTTAAAAGTAAACTTTAGCCATATAAAATATTAAATCCCAGGGCTAACTATGGCTAATGGCACACCTGCAGCACAGACAAAATCTGGTCCATCCACACACGCTTAGTACCCGGGGAGCTCAGCCTCCCAGAAGCAGGAGATGCTCAGCCCTTCAGACAGAACCTCTGAGGACAAACATAGCCTCTTTCACGGTACTCCTTCTCCTTTTTCCTTGTGTCTGTTCCTGCCGCACCCGACTGTGGCTCCTAGCAGCTTCTCATTGCACTCTGGGGTCCAGCCCTGCAGATGGCCGAGTTATGGTCCTGGTTAGGATCAGTGGTGTTCTGTGTACACAGCGCACTTTCCTTACTTTAAGCAGATGCTTAGCAAGTGCCCACCCAGTTGGATGCAATCACCTGGCTGCATTCTCTGCTAGAGAGGCACCCGTGCCTCAGAGTAGGCCCAGGAATGTCCACGGTGTGAAAGTTACTTCAACAATTGTGGTTTTTCAACTGACTCCCTAACTAAATGGAGTAATGGTCTCACAACTTTTTTTCTCTACATAAATTCCTTATGTGACAATTATACAAATTTCTAAGGACATTAAATGCAGGATTGTTCATCCTTACAGATATTAACGCATTAACTGATAAATTAATAAAAATGTAGTCTTTTGATGAAATAGTATAAGGCATATAAACAATAATTAGTTATATCTATTTTTAAACTTACCACTTCTTTCTTTTTCTCTACCTACCCACCTACCTACTTGTATAGAAACCCAAACACAGAGTTTTAAAAAGTTTTCAAAGTATGCTATAAAATTATTTAAGCAGTTTTCAATATAATAAAAAACAATAATTTTGATCCTATACATGCAAATAAAACTACACATGATAAAAAATATGCAGTCCACATTCTTAACAGAGCTGGTCTCTGTGGACAGGAAGGAAGGAACAGCTGTATATGTTAAATGCTTGCTGGTTAGGTAGTAATATTTCGCTAAGTAGTCATTATCAATTTTTTTTCTTTTTCTTAAAATGTATTTGCTACAGAGTCTCACTAGGCAGCCTGGACCTGTTTTCAGTCACCTGAGCACTGGGATAACAGGCATGCACCCCTATGCCTGGACTTGGTTGCTGGCTCTGCATGCCTAGGGGTGGAGCCAGCACTGCATGTGGTGCTGGGGATCGAACTCTGGTCCCTGCAAGTATCAACCTTTTGTTTTGTTTTGCCTTTTTGAGACAGGTCTCACTGTACAGTTCAGGCTGGCCTTGGCTTTACTACATAGCCCAGGTTGCCCTCTAAGTCACTGAGACCCTCCTGCCTCAGCCTCCTGAGTGCTGTAATTACAGCTGTATTCCACCTGTGTATCAACTTTTTAAAACCTTCACAACATCACGCAGAAGTAGAGACTCTTCTATGTCTGTTTTACAGGGCTGTGGTAAAAAATGTTTCAACTTGGACTTAGTTTCATTAAATATCTAATTTCTGTATATAACAAATAAACTGAAGAAAGATCCTCTTATACTTAACAGTACTTTCTCTCTTCTGTTGCCTCTGATAGGCTATTTCCATCCCCGCACTAACAAATATTAATATCAAAGGCGATAAAATAAGATGATAATTTCATTTGATTTCTCATTGGAATAACCACAGATCACATGGCTAGAACAGCAAGCTTGTTTTATTGCGAAGGTTTGTACTAAAATGTCACCCATAAAAACGAAACAATAAAATGTAAGACAACTTACTACTAATAATAACTAAAGACAATTACTGACTTTTTTCAGCAAAGATCCTATTACGGTTTCAACTGTAAACAATATTTCCCCTCTGAGTTATGACCTCAAGATTGTCTTTTCTTTTCCCTGTTATTCAAAATAGTCAGTGAAGTGTCACCTATAATTAAATGCACACAAATACGAGATAGTGTTAGCAAGCCTGACCGTAAATATTGTGAGGGACTCCAACAGGGGAAATCTACAAAAGTAGCTTCTCACTTGCTAAAATAAATAACAGGGGCAGCGTCCCCGTACGTGTTCCCTAGTTTTTGATGGCCAGGAACCGGCATGGAGCCTACCAGAGATTTATGAGGAACAGCTGAGCTGCATCGGGCTCGAGGACGCGTCTCAGAAGCTGCGGGGCGGCCTGAGCGCGACCTTCACTGAGGCATCCCAGATGGACCGCACCGAGGGCTTCAAGGTTCCTCTCCCCTCTTTTGTTTAATAAAACAGGCACAGATTTACAAAGATGTCATTGCAAACAGTATAGAAGATTTAAGCTTTCGGGTTTTTGTCATCACTGTTGTTACCGTTGTGGACTTTAATTTTAAAGATGGTGTTAGGAGATTTCCACAAACAAGACCGTCTTTTTTATTTATTTTCCCTTTCACACACTTGACTTCCTTCAACCAGGGAGAAGCACTGAATGCCGGTTCATGCCCTTGGCTTGCATGCACCTAGCCAGATCACGAATGCTTATTTATGTGACTGTTTGCAGTTAAGCGTTTGACACTATGAAGCAGAGTCCCAGAGTCTGAGGACCTGCCCTCGGACACACACACCCAGCTTCCATACCCTCTCCACAGTCTTGTGTGGTCTTAATCGAGCTACTTGGAATTCCCCAAACTCCATTTTCATGTCTATTCATTGCCCTAATATGAACTGTATCCCGTTTTTGGACTAATGTCTCAGAGAGACAGTACGCAAACTACCTGCGCGCAGTCCGTGTCCAGGAAAATGCTGAACAGCATTGAGGCTTCGTCCTTTCGGTTTGGCCATTCTAGGGCTCAAGGAATGGTAGCTATCCTGACAACTGACTGGTGTGTTCTTTGTTATCATAACGTATGATGCCGACTATGGGTCTTAGAAAGGACTTGGAAGCCTATGTATTGGGAGAGGAATCAGAAGCACGAAGAGGGACTGGGAGAAGGAAAACAGGAAGTACTGAAGAAAACATTCGCAAACATGACAAAGGCAACACAAAGTGGATGGGGTCCTAAGAATACAGCGACACAGCCAGTGTTTCTCTTTTTTCTTTTTTTCTCCCTTCTCATTCTGTGATGTTTCCAGAATTGAAGAAAGTATAAGGAGCAAAGAGCCAGACTGGGGAGGCTCCACTTGTTCTTTCCTACTGTTACTGACAGGGTCCCCAAGCTGCTAGCAATTCCCAAGCAGCCGGTGTCCCCTTTACATGTTTGCTGGATTTCTCCCCTTCTATTTCTGTTTCTGGGCTCTGGTATTTGATGCTGTGACCAGGTAGACAGAATATGTGGATGGATGCATTTTCCTTTTGAAAGGCAGTAGGGAAAATGGTCCCTTGACATTTCTAAAAACATACATGATGGGGGGTAGGAAAGACAGAGAGAGAGAGAGAGAGAGAGAGAGAGAGAGAGAGAGAGAGAGAGAGAGAGACTACTTATATTTTCATTGCTGCTAAAAGCCAAAATAAAATTCTCAGATAATTCTCAAGTAATTTTTAAGATGTACATGTGTAGCATTAAAGGGAGAGACATGAGGAGGAGGAGGAGGGAGAGGAGAGTGAGTGAGAGAACAAGAGGAAAAGAGAATGACTTTAATTTCCTCCCTTTCTCTGGTCATTCTGAGCCATAGGGAAGCTGTCCATGCCTCATCTCAAGGATCTTGCCTCACCCCATGTAGTCAGCATCTCTAGACTGCAGCTTGGAAGTACGTAAATTCACACCATCACAAGTTCTCTGCGTTGGTCAGTATTCCAACTCAAGACTGAGAAGCACTGCTGCATTCCAGAGGCCAAACCAAGCCATCAGTCCCAGCCCCTCCACATTCTCAACATTTCCTGAATACATGAAAAAGTTTCTAGAGTTTTCCTCTTGTGTTCCAGGAGGAGGGGTTCCTTCCAGTTGGTTTCCAAAGCACTTTGAAACGCCAGTGAAAGCCTTCTCTTCTTCCCTAGGCCCTACGTCCTGGGTGTGCCTGGCCAGCGCTTGCTCACAGCTGATCCCACTGAACCCAGATCATGCCCAGGCTGGCACCCTCAATGCCCTCCACCTTACTCTGTGCATAGGACCCCTCCCCCTATGGATTCCTTTGTATGTTTCTTTAAATACCTTTCTGCTTTACTGACTTACCGAATTTTATGTTCAAACAAAAAAGTTATGTCTCTATATTCACAGCCAATGAATAAACCAGTATTCTTTGCCACCAGATGCTGGATAACAGGCCATGAAGATCTGAGACCAGATGACTTGTTCATGCTGTCCCTGGCACTGTCCCTTGCTCAAGCCTCTGAGTTTAAGGTCCCTTCTTTCTGATACCTAAGGGTCAGAGAGATGCTGAAGACCTCAGCTTTTCTTCTTGGTCCACCCAGACAGGTTTCAGTGATATTGAAAAGGTGACATTATTTTACCATGCAAAACAATGTTTTTCAAACCCTCACCACTGGGATGACAGTGATCTGAACCACTGTGGGTTCAAAAATATTCAAGGACAGATATGCTTTACTCCTCACCAATGCAGAAAACTTTGGTAGGCACAGAGTCAGGCAAGAGCTGCTGGGAATTTCCATGGGGGGATGACAGTTCAAACAGGTGGCTGTAACCCTTGTCCCGAGAGACACATGCATACCCTCTTGGGTTTCTCACTTCCAGCCCCAATAACTGTGTCAACACTACTCATTGTTACAGCATTCATTAAATACTAAGCGCTCCAAGCCAAGTGGCCAGTAGCTATGCAGACAGTGTCATATGACACCCGCCCTTCAAGGTTTCAGTGGCAGAATCTCAGTGTTGATCTCAGTCATTTAGCATTTATTGAGCACATACTGTATACAAACAAGGCCCTGTTTCCAGAGCTTGCTGGTGTCAACATTCTCCCTCCCCCCCCCCGCCCACAACTCACAGAGGGACTTGTTATTATCCCAGTTCGACCAATAAGAAAATCAAGGCATGGATTAGACAGTTAACTTGTTAATATAATGACTCAAATTTATCGACCACTTTCCATTTACAGGACACTGCACTGAGCGTATTATCTGATTTATCTCAATTAATCCTCATAAAAACCCTGTGAGATGAGTCCTTTCATTAGGTCCGTCCTGCTAATGAGGCATCAAAGGTGAAGGCGTCTAAGGTGACTGAGGACGTGGTCCGTTGGCGAGAATGGAGCCTGGTCTGCAGACTCCAGGGCCACCTGTGCTGCTTCCCGTTCCAGGATGCCCCGGGAATGGGCTTGGTGGAGGGCGGCCTCCCCCGCAGCTGCCATTTCAACCACAGTGCGGGCCCATTTTTCCTTGTTTGCATTTTGGCTCCCCATCAGTCGGGTTCTGATTGGAGAAATGCAGGAGGCTCTTGAATGGCCAACCTGCTTTAGACCTCGGTGTCCAGCGCACAGCATGGCAGCTGCCATGATCCTGATCTGATGCCTGGAAGGGCGCAGGCCTCTCCCTGCCATCCGACCCAGCTGCACACTTCGGGTCACGCCCTGCCCCTTCCTTTGCTGCTCTGCGCTTCTTCCCTGCAATAGCATGGCCTGATTCCCCACACGGAGCCTAAGCTTCAGGAAGGCAGGCACCTGGCCAGCTGGATTTCAGGTCTTAGTCCCTGCACCCTGCGCAGGACTGGGTGCTCCGCTGACCGCTGACCGTCATCAGATCTGCGAGACCACCAGCCAGCCTGAGGCAGGCAGAGTGCACTCCCAGGTGCTCTGCCAGACCCCAGGCCTCTCCCCACTAACCTCACATTCACCTCCACCTCCACCTCCACTTCCACCTTAGCCGGTATATACACTTCTCTCTCAAGCATTTTTCCCAAGGTGATAATTGAAAGCTAAGAAGAAGGCGGTACCAGGAAATGGGGTCAAGCCCTCAGTGTGACAACCCCTAAGCCCTTGCAGGCCAGAAGGGCCTGGGGACCCGGCCAGAAGGCACATGGGGCCGGGCCAGACAGGTGCCTGGAGCTCAGCAGAACAGAGGCAGCCCTCCTGGGTTGAATAAAGACTCCAGAAGCCCAAGTCCTTTGCTCCATCCAAGCCCATCTCCAGGAGGAGTGAACACCGGCACCACGAAGAGCAAAGTCTAAGTTTGTGACTGAGATCAGATTTTTGTCATTAACATTTCCTAAACTGGCACATCGTCAAGCACACATGTGATCCTGCTTTGTATGCAGATCTGCCAAAAATTCTAGATGTGTGAAAGAGATCTTGACACTTGAAAGCCATGATTTTGTGTACAGAGCCATGCACTAATGGGAGTACTTATTTATTCATTTATTTACAGGCTCCTTTATTTATCCATTCTTCAGGGAATATTTATTTAGTGCCTACTATGTGCCGAAGACTAATTTCTGTAACTAGATTTGTCCCAAAATTCCTACAGAAAAGAAGAGCAAAAGGATTTGCTTACAGAGAAGATCTTATGGAAACCCTGGGCCTTTGCCAAAGATTTACCTGCATTGGATTATCTCACTGTCCAAGTCAACTGTGAGGGGAGAGAGATTCTTATCCCCATTACACAGATGGAGAGATTGAGGGGAGCAAGGTGAGGGACTCGTTGCTGAGCAATGCAGCATGCTGTGTGGGCGTGGAGTGGCCGTGCCTGCACCCGGGCGTGCTTAGTGCACCTCTGCCTTCCCACAGCCTCGCCCATGTGGCTCAGCCCCACACCAGCCAGTCTGTCTAGGAAGGCCCGGCACATGCGTTCCTCCTCCAGGGGTCACCTCTGTCCGCTGAGCATTCCATTCCGGGGGTCGTTTGGAGGCTGGGTGGGCGAATGTGCCCTCCTGCGGTGACTTCCTACATACTCTGCAGCTTGCTGGTCCATTTTGGCCTCCACCCTTCGCACTCCTCACCTCCTGGGCTGCGACTCTTCCTGGTGCTCTGTGCTGGGCCGTTGTCTCATTTTTGTGCAGGTTCCATCAAATCTCCTCTTGAGAAATTCCATCCCTGACCACTCTGTCCCGAACAGCTTTCCTCCCGTCACTCTCTACCTCAGTAATTCTCATTTATTTTTATCAAATGCAATTACCACCATTCCACATCACCATGTCTTTCTTTGTGCATGAGATTTTTATTATTATTCACAAGAATATTAGCTGCGAGGGGGCAGAGACTCTTTCCTTTTCTTTTTTTCCTACTGCCATATTCTCAGCACTGAGGACAATGCCTGGGCACAGTGCACATAGTAGGTGTGCAGTTTTTTATTTACAGGATGAATGAAAGTGCAAAGACGCCCTAGGGAAGGGCCCTCTGCATGTGTGACCTGAGCTTCTGAGTGTGGCCTGAAGGTTCTGTTTGTATGTTTCTAAAGGCAGCGTCCTCACAGTGCTCTAGAGAGACATTCGTACCATGCAGACATCCCAATCAATACAGGAGAAGACTCAGTGGAGCCGAGGGTCCTTCTTTGGCAGTTTTCTCTGGCCAGTCTAGAGAAACTATCACAGTAGATTAACAGCAGCGGCCTTGGCAAGAGGGAGACCTGCATTGTAGCCCCACTTTGGCCATTGCAGGGCCTTAGATGACTCATGACACAGGTAACTCTGCTCCTCTCTGGAAAAAATGGGGATTTTTCTGGCCCCTCCTGCATGGACCTCTTCTAAAGAACAAGATTCGGTTCAAGCGCTCCTCCCTCCCACACCCACCCTGCCCAATGCATGCTCTTAAGACTTTACTTTTATAAAACATTTGTCATCAGGGAGGCCATTTTTCTATGAAAGTTATTTCTTCTGTTATAAATTTTCTTACATGTTCTCTAGCTTTCCTTTGGGTGAATAGCCCCTCAGATAAACCCCACTCATCCAAAGCTTCCAAATCATAGAGCAGGACCTGGAACATAGTAGGAACTCAAGAAATAACTGCTGCTTGAACGAGTCAGGGTTGACATAGAACGCACTTGGGGTGGTGCCTCATATATCAGAAGCACTCAGAGGGTGGACGACATCGTTACAGTTTTGTTGCTAGTGATACAATTACTGTTTCTTGGCAAAGAATATTTTTGACCTTCTGCAAGGCTTCAGACAGAGGCTGGCTCAGAAGTAAATGCTACCTTTGGCTGTTGTTTTTCCTAGTTGTAACTGTCAAAACACACCATTTCTTTCAATTCCTTGCACCTCTGGATCCATGATTATTGGTGAGCTGCTCATGTCCCTTAGGGCAAACACACACTGCTCCCACATACCCAGGTTTTGGAATGTGACAGATTTCCACCTCCACCCCTATAAATGCTTTCCATGAACCTGGAGCATAAGGTCTATGGCTGTTTCCATTTTACAGACTGAAAAGTCGGGGTAAGGATGTGAAAAGCATGCTCAAGCTGATCCAGCCAACACAAGGTGGACCTAGAGATCTGAGCGTGGATGGGCCTGCCTCTAAAACTCTCCTTCTTCCCCTCTGAGTCAGGTTTATCTTCTTGCTCAGAGCAGCATACAATGAAGCAGCAACCCAAACCAAGTCACTCCCTCTTATTCCACTGCTCCATCCACAATCTAAAATCTAATCCCAAGGGAGAAAACAAGGAGCCATGCTAAGCAGTGTACCCAACTTTCTAATAAAAGAAAACAGCCGAAGGCAGTTCTGATATCAAATACACCCGGCGCTTTTCATTTGGGCACTTCTGTGGCAAATGGCACTGAACGCTTGGAAAACATTTAACCCTTCTCTATGGCATCCTCTCACCCAGCAGCCTCTGGGTTATCAGAGGGAGGCTCCTAAGTACATAGAGAACTCCAACACCTGATAAACAGAAGCAATTTAAAGTAAGTCCTGTGCAGTGCATACAGAAATACTATATGCTGCTGTTCTTGCTGGCATAAATTATTTCCTCTGCAGACAACTGCGATCTCTCTGTGTTATATCTGAATCTTCTCTGTCACCAGACACACCTCACAGGTTTCTCTAAGTACAGTAAAGCTCTATGAATGTTCCTTGCAAATTCATTAGCAGCAGAGTAGATCCTGACAACTTGGATTTTTATCTCTTCCTGCCTTTGTAACTATTTTCATTAAAAACAGCAACTGCATTCTGCCTGTCTTAATATCTAAACTGTATAATTTTCGTAGATGCAGCCTTAAGAGGAAAGCTCAGGGCTTGTTTCAGAAAATTCATCCAGTCCTGAAAGCACTTAAATAATTAAGCTCAGGGATCTTAATTTTTATATCATCAAAGCTGTCCTTCCCAGCACCTGGCTGGAGACAAGAGGCTTTTCCTTGAGCGTCAATGGACACTGTAGCTTTTCAACTGAGTCAGTCTTTGGAGAGGGAGGCAAAGAGCTAAAAATCTCCTTTAAAAAATCTTCCTTGCTTTAGTGCTTGTCGCCTGCCAAGAGGAGATGTGTAGTTAAAATGAAATGCTATTGTCCTCTCATCTTGCTGACACGAGGTTGGCGATCTTGAACCCTGAGCTCACTCCCGGTCCAGCCTTCTCCGTGGTTTCCTTCTGGCCTGTGTGCTCACATTTGCTTATAAAAAGTTACATGAAAAAATAAGACAGGGATGTGCCTAATAACGCCCACCTCTTCTGGAGCCAGACAGAGCTTAGTAGACCCCGTGTTAGATTGGGGCACTCGGTACTTTAGGGATACTGAGATTGTTTCTAAAATAAGACAGGTGGAAAGAGAACTCTCATTTAGTCGAGCCAAATCCAAGACAAATGCTTTCAAAAATGATCCAGGTTTTTTTTTTTTCTTCCTATGTAATTTCTCTAAGCTCACTGTCTCTAAAACTTTTGCATTGTACCCTTCCCTCTTGTGAAGCGTAGCTAAATAATGCGGATATATTAATAATAGGATTATCTAACTGCGCCTCTCAGATTTTAATTTCTAAAATTCTAAATAATCTCAGGCATTGCTTTGGCATTCATGGTTCTGAGGATACCTGGGGGGATATCTCTGTGATAGGGAGAGAATGTAAAAGATGGAAAGAAGGAAGACACAACTAGAAATTCCAAGTGGTCATTTTAATGACTTTCACACAACCCCCAAACATTTAATCATTTCATCGATGGAGTTTGCACTGGGAACCAATACATCAGCAATTCCCACTTACATCTCAACATTCTTTTCTGTATGTCCGTGTGTGCATGTAATAACATCTTGGGAAAAGACCTGAGTCTGGTTCTCCTGTGATGATTCCTCAGACAAAACAAGCAATAGGAACACAGCCACACATTGAAGACCCTCCCCATGCCCTAAAGTGAGAGCCAGAACTGGGCATTGGTAGAAAAGTCTTTCTGTAAGCTGCAGTTTGTAGCAGTAGACAGTTGGATTCTGAAGTCTCTAGTTTTTATTATTGTTTCCAAGGCCAGATGTTCCTTAAAATCTGTTTTAAATGATACTCCTATATGTTTGAAAAAAGTTCCTAAAACAGACTGAAAGGTTAGAAATGTGTCTGTTTGTGTATGTGTGTGTGTGTGTGTGTGTGTGTAGGGTAGGGGGGGAGAGACAGAGAGAAAAAGAGAGACAGAGACAGAAACAGAGACAGAAACAGACAGAAAGACAGACACACAAAGAGAGACAGAGAGAACTAAATCCAGTGCAGATAATGTTATATTTTAGAAGCTCATAAATATACAGTACTTTTCTTTCTTGTAATATTCCAATAATCAAAAAAGCACCCCATGTAGGGTGATTTCTTATGCTCACAGGATAACTAAGTTCCTCTATAATCGAAGAGCTACTTGCCAATGGTCACAAGAACTTCTAACTTTAAATGGGACCTATGAAGCTTAATCATTTTTTAAAAGCGCAGTATAAACTGTTACAGATTACTGAAAATAGACATAAAATTCTCCTCTAGCCTGAGCCCAGTACACGGAGGCAGGAGCCGAGCTCTCCTTGATTACAGAGTATAGTAAAAGGCATTCTGTATTTATCACAACATTAGAAAATTAAAATAAATTTCTCCCAAAGAAATAAAAATATAACAGTGTTCTTAACTTGCAAAGCAATAAAATTATTTGTGTGCCGAGCTTCCTTTAATTCCACTGTGATTTTTTTCTAAAAGTCGTTCAATTTGATTGTAATTAAATATGTAATGAAAAAGCACTGCTTCAGGGAAGCGATGCCAGACATTCTCTGTTAGTTTAATGTATTTCCAACTACTTCACATCAAATGAAAATGATACTCTGTGTATGCCTGGCCTTAATATAGAATGTGTTAGGCAGGTCTGTGTTTTTTCAAAGGGACCTGGGTGGATGCAGGCGTCGCCCTTGCAACAGCGCCTGAGTCCTCCCAAACCACGACTGACCACAGAAACTGCCTGGTACAAATACGCTGGAGAGCAAGCCTGCTTTGGGGCATTTAACTCATTGCAGCTAATTGCAGAGGCGTCACACACAGGAACGCATGGCCTAGATCTTACCCTGCACTGATTTTCCTAAGCTCGGTGACAGCGATGAGCAGAGGTACATCGTTGCTTTGGCCTTAAATAATGCCAGGCTCAGGCCCCCTTATAGCTGCTCAATCAAGAACACGATTCCCAAGCCCCTGGGAAGAGAAGTAGACCCACCGAGGGATTACTCAGTCGGGGAGAGCCCCTTCAAGCGCATGAGAGCTCAACTGCGATAAAGTGAAAGCACAAGCCTGTGTTGGAGGATGTGGCAAAAGTCAAGATGCTTCCAGGCCACAGCGTGAGGGAGTGAGCTCGGCAGAACCGCGCCGGCGCTCCTTCCAGACGCCGAGGAGGTTTTCCAAGGGCAGCAATAGGAATCGAGGTCACTGGGTGAAAAAAGAAAACATGAAATTCTGAGGGATGTTTCTCCCTGTCTTAAAAGCAGCCTCTGATGTCCAGTTCCCCAGGCCTCAGCGCCCTCACGGTGGAGAAGTTTCCCAGAGTCCCTCTTGCTTACTTACCTGGCTTCCACCAGAACTCCCTGTCACCTGCAATCTGCTGATTGGGGTTAATGCATTATGTCCTGATACGGCAGATTGAAAATGAAATCAATAAATACCTAAAACAAATGGGCTTTTGAGATGCCCCATCCAATCTGGGTATTTAAGGGTGAGGTGAAAGGCAGGCGAAGAAACTCAGAAAAGGTGCGGGAGAGAAAGGACTGCCTACACAACCCAGATTTCAACCCAGAACACGGTGTGGACAGAATAACTTCTAGGTGCCTGTTCTCCTTTCTGGGATCTACCCTAAATAACAGTAGCAGCTAGAAGAGTTTGTATCATCGAGACCCTTGGGGCCTTATTGTGTGTGAGAGTGTTTATATTCATCATTTATCTTGGGGGGAGCAAAGAGTTCTACAGCATACAAGATCTGCATGCTCCCCACTTGAACTTGTCTGTATTTCTTTTCTTTTTTTCTTCATTTTATGTATGTGGTACAGGGCCTCATTAGTGATCCTCCTGTTTTCAGCCTCCCCAGGGCTGCAATTACAGGCGTGCGCCACCATGCCTGGTTCAGTGCTGGTGGGGCATGCGGGACCGGGAATCGAACCCTGATCCCTGAACTTGCCACAGCAGGTGCTCAGTCCACCGAGCTACCTCTCTGGCCCTGGATTTGTTTTGCTGAAGTATGTTTAAGCAAAGTGAGGGAGTGCGGACAGCAGGACGGTGCCATTGGTCCCTATTCTCTTGACTCTTTTCCCATTTGCCAATAAATTAAAGGTAAACTTCAAACTTGAGCAGCTGGGCCCTCCCCTGCCCCACTCTCGCCGTTTCTAGACCCTCATCCATTAATTCAGAGTCCTCATCACGGTGAGGTGCAGCGGGACCTCTCCTAGGTCATTTCCCCTCCGTGGCAGTGTTGGGTATTGTCCCTGCTGACTATGTTTCCCATGTAAATAAACCTGTGCTATTAAGGTGCAAATTACAACTTTTAAGTAATGATTGCTAATCGTCTAATGTTTACTGCCACACAAGGACATTCATGCAAACAAAATCTGCATTATTCATCTCCATATTAAATAAACAAAACAAATTGAGAGAGCTGTTCTTTTCCGAGAGACTCTCCACAGATTGGGAGCATCAGAAAGCTTGGAAAGTCAACAAGAAAGGAACATCTCATTGCGCTGGGGAGCAGAGGCCAAATCAGAGGGCTTGTGGACAGATTAGATGGCCACACATCCAGGATCCCCAATTGTTATCTTGTGCCTGGCTGGCACTCATATAAACACAATAGTTGAGGGTGGTGAAATGAAAGATGGACCTCACATGCCTGTGGACAGTGTCTGAGGTACAGACTGATGGGAAGAGAAGGATTAGATTATGTCTATAGTTGAAAAAAAATTAAACGCTCTGCATTCTACAAATGTACGGACAAATCAATGCACTGCTGTTTCACCTCACCTTTCTGCCATCGTCCCTAAATGAATGGGGGTGCTGGTACAGAATCCTGCAATATTTTCAGGTGAGAGTGGATGCATTTTAATGACAACTGAAATATATATCAAGGAAGCAAGCCAAGTACATGCACAAACGCAAACCCCTTGGGTACTGTAAGATGCTCTCTAAACTTTTTTTTCCTCTTGTTTTAAGTAATAGTCTGGTGGAACAGCAGAGTTAGGAAGCCAGGGAGAACAGCATTTTGGAGGGAAATGTTCCAACCCCACCGTTTCCTAGCACCCCTTCCTCCTGCAGGGGGAGGAATGTAACAGATAAAGACTGTAATTCCCCACCACTTACAATCTCGTCCTGTTGGTCCTATTTGGAAAGCGACTTTATTACAGAGTTTTGCAACTGAGTCTTTGAAACAGGGAACTTGAAACAAAAAAATGCAAAGGAATCTAATAGCCTCAGACCAGTTCCTGGGAGCAAGAGCCACAGGAGGCCTCTGATTCACAGTCTAGCTTCTTCTATCTTCCATTATTCATTAATCAAACTAGAAATCAAGCTTTCAACATCAGTCCATTGAAGTAATTACTTACAGTTGTGCCTTGCATTTAATTTTAAGCAGTGATAAAAGTTAGGATGGCCATAATCTCAGAATCCCCCGCTTCCCCTTTCCCGGATGTTAGCTGGCTGCAGCATGCCAGAGTGGCTAACTTTGCCTCTGAAAACCACCTCTGGTGAAAGAGAAGGGTGCTGATGACCTCAGATGAGGGGTAAAATACTGTAGGAAAAATTGCTTCATTAATACGAGAGCAAATGAATGTCCTTAGAGTGGCTTCACTATATACAAATGAATTAGTCCATTTTGGCTTGAAAGAGATTTCCACTTCTTCCAGTAAACATAAATCATGAAAACAAACAGACGCTATGCATACAATAGGCCAGAAAACTGAAACTACAGTTATAAGTTTCTAAAACCACACACACACACACACACACACACACACACACACACACACTCTCTCTCTCTCTCTCTTCAACAAACAGATGAGCCAACACCCATAGATACCAGATTAACGAAAGGATCTAATTTAAATAATGCGTTATATTATATACACCTGGATCCTGATTGGTCCCAGGATGATTATAATCAAAGTAGTTCAATTGTGAGCAAAGCACTTTTTGTAATGAACTCACGAAAGGAGACATGTCCAGTCATTCTGGTAATTTAAATTACTGCCTAGTTGTTGATGGCCTTTACCGGAACAACAAGGGGGAAAAATATAGTAATTTTCAGGGCAGTATCACTTCTTGCTGGATGGCAGCCCAGGGTTCTCTTTAGGGACAACAATGAGGACATTATCTCAAATAATCTAGCTACACTTAAACTCGTGCTGCCAGGGCTGAAAGAGACAGGCTTGCTCCTCCTGGGTCTCGAAGGCCAGTGCGCATTCTCAACACTGTCAGACTGTAAAGTCGTCTAAGTTTCAAAAGAGAAAAAAATAAAGGAGGTATTGTTTTCCAAGAGGTAGCTAGAGTTAAAAAAAAAAGAATATACTTCACTGCTTCAGGGAGTTACAAATACATAGGTGGTAAAACTATTTTAAATATGTTGCTCTGAAGGAAACAATTTTAAAATATACCAGTCTAAGCTTTATAAACGAGATTTCCTCATACAACTCTAACCAACCTACAAATGGTTACTGAAGTAATTTCGTGCTCAGAAGTGAAGCTAGCTAGGTATTTCAAAGGACAGGGACTGCCACGCGGGCTAGGATCCGGTCATGCTGGCAGATGAGCGTGGTGCTCCAGCCCGTGGAGACACAAACACACATTTTTCCCTAGGTTTGTGACTAACTCTGAGTTTCTCCTAAGAGTGACTTGCCAAAGTTTATGAAAGTATGCCACCAAACTTCTTTCTGTGTTTCCCAGTTGGAAGAGAATAAAATGCAGTGGTAGGAGTGCGGGAGTCCAGCTTGAACTCATGCTGCCTAAACCAAGAAAGCAAAGCCCGGGAGAGGAACAGAGGAGAAAGACAACGGAACTCCAACTTTTTTTTTTTTTTTTTGCTAGAGCTCTGATTCAACTAAAGGACACAAAGAAATAAAAACGCCCACATGAAAAGCCAAACAAGATAATAATTGTGCATGTCTGGCTCTGAATATAGAGGGCAAGGCTTGCGTCACTGGCACTCGAGTTACCATGGTGAGTGATTTATTGATATATATCAAGAATGAATAGATCAAAGGCAGGGAGATGACAGGTGATCAATCAAGTGTCAAATCAAAACTAGCAATCAAGTGGAAAGCTGATTTTTGCAGTGGGTGGGTCTGGCAGGAGAAAAATGAACTTTCCTGTTATACTTCCGAGAAACAAAACCCCAGCATACTACTAAAAAAGCAGTTGAGCAACCCAGTGGGGTGGGGGAACCAATCCCTTGGAAGAGCTATTGTAGGGATCCATTAACCTGTCTCTCTGTTTTGGTGTGGGTCAGGTAGTAAGCTAGGGTTCAGGTGGGTTAGCTCCTATCACACACGTCAATTTGCACATGAAGTTTGCAACTCTGTCTAGGTACAAAAAATCCAGAAGTGCTTAAATTTCTAAAGGGGCATCTTTCTTTCTTTCTTTCTTTCTTTCTTTCTTTCTTTCTTTCTTTCTTTCTTTCTTTCTTTCTTTCTTTCTTTCTTTCTTTCTTTCTTCTTTCCTCCTTTTCTCTTTCTTTCTAAATAGAAGACAGAGGATTGAATAGATTCCTAAGCATGAATGCTTTTAGAAAAATTCAAACGTTGGTTCATCCCCTTCCTGGGTGCTTTCTCTATGTTGCCGATCAAAGCTGAACTTCCATGGCTGGCCCCAAAGCCAGCCAGCAGCCCTGCAGCCCTACTTCAGTGCCCCAAGCCCTGACCAGGGGAGACGCTGTCCCTGGAGGCCAGGAGCTGCTGGCACTAACCACGCCGAGGGCCAAGCGGATGGGGAGGCTGTCTCCCTGTTCTGCACCCCAAATCCTCAATAGGACTCTGGCTCCAGAGGCAAGAAGAGACCAGGAGAAAAGTTAGGGGTGGGGTAGAGGGTGGAGGAAAAAAAGTTTAAGGAGGGAAGGCTTGGTGGGTAGCTCCCCCCCACTCAGCCAGAGCCTGGATACAGGAGGAAGTGGGAGAGCTGAGAGGGCGAGAGGGGATGGAGTTATTAGAGGGGCACCTGGAGCGAACTCTCCCGAAAGCTGAAGGGGGTGGCGTCCCGGGGCACCCCGAGGCAAGAGGGCGGGCGAGGAGCTCGGCGCGCTGGGCGCAGGGCGCAGGGCGCCGCCGGGCAGCCCTGGCGAGCGGAGCCGCGTCTCTTACCTGCTGCCCGCTTGGGTGCCTGCTGCTTCCTCCTGGGCATCGCTCTACTTTCGCTCCAGTCCCACTTCTGGCGCCCCAGCCCCGAGCCGCGCGCGGGGCCCGCTGTCTCTCTCGCCTCTCTGGGTCTCCTCCGTGTCTTGCCCGGTGGCTCCTAGGACGTCACTCGGCCTCTGTCCCCCTGACGATCCCCCCTGCAACTCCGCCACCACGGGCCGGAGACCCCCGCTCCGGGGGAGACACGGTGGCTGGCGCCGGCGGCGGGCTCGCGGTGGAGGTGGTTCTGCCTTGTTTGTTTGTTTGTTTGGGTTTTTTTTTTTTTTCCTCTCTCTGTTTTTGTTTTTGCTTTTGGATATATATATATATATTTGATTTTGCTTTTTTTTGTGGTGACTGGTGAGACACTTGATTTCTTTATTAAACATCCAAGACCGGGTTCAGATGGGAAGGACGACCGGCGCACACGCGCCACACGCACACGCGCGCGGAAAGAAAAGGAAGAAAAATCAATCCCGGGAAGGTAGTGGGCTTCTTCTTTTTCTTCTTCCTCCTCCTTCTGCTCTTTCCCTCCTCCTCCTCCTCCAGCGCCTCCTCCACCTCCTCGCCTCCTCCTCCTCCTCCTCCTCGGTCCTGATGGCGGATCCGCGCGCGGAGCGATCGCGGTCACTCGCGGTGGGTTTGTGGCTGCTGTCAGATCTCGGTCCGTGAGTGATATGCGAGAGGACAGGAGCGGGTTTGGGAAAGACAGAAAATCTGGAATCCACTCACTCACTCACTCACTCACTCACACGCAGACACACGCAGACACACACGCACGCACTCTCGCCTTCTCTCCCACACTCACACCCCCCACATGCGCGCACACACACACACATTCACACACACACACACACACACACTCACTCACACACACACACACACACACACACTCACACTCGCTCTCACACACACAAGGCAGGGCGAGGCGATGCCAGCAAACATCGATCCCGCTGAACAAACTGAACATTAACAAACTCCTCCTCCTCCTCTCCCCGCGACCTGATGACAGGGAGAAATTTACTCCCCAGCCGCAGAGCGGCAGGCAGAGCGAGTCTATTAAAGGGACAGTGTCCCGCCGGGCACAGGGACTGGGGCAGAGCGCCCAGGCCTGCTGAGCCCGGAAGAGGCTTGCCCTGCTGATGGGGACTGCGCCCACCTGGCTCGGGGCACACCTCCAGAGGAGGGTGGGGGCGGAGAGGAGGCCAGAGGGAGCTGGGAAGGGGTGGGAAGCCAGCCAGGAGAGGCTGAGGTTAAACTTGGATGACAGAGCCAACATGGGGAAGAGTGTCACCTGGGTTTGCTTGGGGCAAGGGAGGGGGAGGGGACCTTGTCTAGCGGGCATTCCCATACTTCGAGGCTTAACTGGATCCCCCAAATGTCCTGCTCACCTGCCCTTCTTTAAGTTTTGTTCTGATCTGCCCACCTACCATCTTGAGTCAAGGTTAGGGTCGCCTTCTACAGAGGAAGCTCCCATAGACTCATAGGTGTAAGGTTTTTGTTTCCTGTAAGCAGTGTTTATTGAGCGCTTACTCTGTACCTGTTCAGGAGACACAACAGCTACAGAGAAAGGGACAGTTCTGGCCCTTTGGTCAGCATATTCGAATGGGGACAGCAGACAGAGGCCCCTTAGGTCTCATCTTGGTGTAAATGCCACCTTCTCCGGAAGGCCCACCCCATTTATCATTTCCTATGCACCTCATCCTATTTCTCCATTTTATTTCTTCCTACTGGGCCTCTCAGTGTGGCATGTGTTGTAAGGAGTTTTCTATTTGGAGAGTTGTCTGAGATCCCCTCTAGAATAAAAGCTGGGTTGGGCTGAAGGGTTTTTGCCTCTTTCGTTTTATAATTACCCCTCATCACGACAAAGCTAAAGACTTGTAGCCGGGCTGCCCCTAAACATTAGTACAATGAGTGAAAACTCAGTATCTGCACAGGCATCCTAGTTTCTGAGTGATAAGCTCCACGGAGATGGGAAAGCCGCTTGGGGCTGGGGCTTGGTGAAGATACTCACCCTCACAGACCGAAGCCAGCCTCTCTCCTGGAGGGCTGTTTTGGGCAAACTACCTTTCCAGGTGTTGGGGACCCATCTGAGAACAGGTAGAACCTGGACTCTGCCCTTATGGAGCTCTGCTTCCAATGGGAGGGACAAAGACTAAGAAGCTAGGGACACAGGCAAAGAGGTGGTGTGCTTGGGGCCACAATGAACCTGGACTTGGAGGATGGAATGGTGGGGGTGAGGTGAGATTTCCCATGGAAAGCTGAGTCAAAACTCACTTCTAGGGCTGGGGAGATGGCTCAGTAGAATAAGTGCCTGCCTGGCAAGTGCGGGGTCCTGAGTTCAATTCCTGGTATCAGAAAACAAACAAACAGCTAACTTTTAAATGTGGAGAAGGAGTTAGGTCAAAAAACAACTCTGATGCAGATTCTCTGAACTTACAGAGACAGGCACCTTGGCAGCATTAGCTTTCTGCACTAACCACCACTCTTCCCCAGTCCCTCTTAAAATGCACATGGCTGGCTGGTCCTTGCCTTGGAACAAGGGTCTCTAACCTCAGCACTGTGGACATTCCTGGCCAGATACCTCTTTCTCTGATGGATCTCCAGCACCCGTATCTTTCCTATGAAAGGGTAGTCCTATATGAAGGAAGAGGTGTCACAGCAGCTCTAGCTCCTAAATGGAAGACCTGTCCACCAGAAGTTGTGGCAATAAACATTATCACCACACACTGCTCAGTGTCCTCTGGAAGCAAAATTCCCCTGACTGAGCAACAATGTCTTAGATTTTCTATATCAGAAATTCTGAGGAATAGACCAGAAATCTGCATTTTGAACAAGCAATCCCCAGCCCAGCAAGTAACTCTCCTATTTTCACAATCTGAAACCATCAGCAAAAAAGACGTTATTTCTAAGGGAATCAGACAGACCCAGTCCTGTTAGCTACAACACCAAGGCAGGCTTAGATATTCTTATAGTGTAGGGCCTTGATGGGTGATGTCGTCGTTGTGAGTGCTGGACTGAACTTCTACCCATCCTGTGCCTTGCTCTTCCAGTCCTGTCCCCACAGAAACTGAGACCTTATTGATGTGGCTTGGGACACTTCCTAGGCATATGTCACTCACTTGCCACCTTTGCCATCCCTCCTGGGCAATGACCAGGAAGGACTCAGTCCATGGTTATCTTTTTTTAACAGTTCTTTTGGGCTGTAGGAAACTCAAATTTTCTCCATCCTCCTTGTCAGCTGCAATGTGTCATTGTCACCGTCTGAAAAGTGCTGTTTAATCACTTTTCACATTGCCACGTGCTTCTTCACCTCGGAAGTGTAGCACAGGCTGTGAGGTCACCTGTCCTCGAATGGCCTCCACCCACAATCAACTCCACCTAATTCCAGCCTAGTCCTTTGGTAACAGAGGCAGTAAAAATCCCATTTCACTGCTGGCAATGTCAGCTAAAGATTACACATTATGATTCCTCAGTAAACCTTTATGGAGTACTGTGCTAGGGACCATAGCCCATTTTGCAAAACCTCAGTCTTGTAGATAACAAATCGCAAAGTTATAGGGTCCAGGGCATAGATGTAAGGCTTAAACAGAAGGAGGATGGGAACCTCAGGGAGCTCCGCATTTTGTGTTCTCTAGAAGCCCCAAGCCCACTGATCTGGTGTTTGCCTTATACTCAGGCCACTCCTTGAGCAACACCCGCTGTGCGGCTCATGTGCAGCAGGCATTGCTCCAAGCATGGGCCATACTGCAAGACAGAAGTTAGGGTCCTGTCCTCACACTGTTTCTATCATGATGACATCCAAATGCTGGATGGGACAAGGGAAGCGGCAATTTGGCAGCTAGATGTAGTCTTGGGGAGATGAATGGAGAAAAATAGTATTTGCCTCTGAGCCATAGAATTTTTTGCAGTTTCTCTTGAATTTTCTCAGAATTTTACCTCCACTTCCTCCTGACCCTTCCAGCTGGTGATATGATAAGGGTGTCCTTGTTACTCTGCAGTAGCCATCTTTTGGCTGGCTATGCACATGTCCTTGAGCCCACACTTCTGGCATGTTCTTGAAGTAATTTGTATTTTTCCTGATTGCTACTAAAGAAGAACAATTAGTTTATTTATCAACAAAGATGAGTATGTCTTGTCTTAGTTACTTTTCTCTCATTTCTGGGACAAAATATCAGACAGTCAAAATTAAAGGAGGAAAGATTTATTTAGCTCACAGTTTGTGGATGTTTTAGGCCTGAGTATGGCTGGCTCCAAGGCAGAATGGCACATGGCAGGGGACCACAGTGCACCATGGTAGAAGACAGCAAAACAGCAAGAGCAGAAGGAAGTAGTGGCAACGACAGAAACAGAGAGCAAGTCTGTCTCCCTTGTGTGGCATTCAGGGCATCTGCCCCAGGCTGGGTGTAGCACTCACACCCATAATCTCATCACTGGATCATGAATTTATCACAGACTCAAGAAGTCTATCCCATAACTGCATGAGGCTTTGGAGATTATAACTACACACAAACCATAGTAGGGCTACATTGGTGGGATGCATAACATGAGGCCGATACTCAGAGGCTCTTGAGTAGTGTAGATATGATAGTAAATGCCACTGAGTCACACGGTGAGAAAGTTACTCCCTTTCAATTACCTTTTCATTTGAGAAACGCTCCATTTAGGGTTTGGCATCCTTTATTTGTAACACCTGCCAACTTGTATTCTTAACGGAGATCTCAAAGACATCAGCTTCAGATGCTTGGAGTGGAGCAGGTGCATCTAGCTGAACTTTCACAAAGTAGTCTGTTTACATTGGGTTCACTTTGGGACTTCCTTCTATTCTAGTGCAAAACACTTCGCTCTGTTTGCAACAGCAATCTGAAGTTTAAACACATTTCTTTGAACCTCAAAAAAAAAATAAATATATTGAAGGGCCAAGAAAGAGGCTGATACTCAGATGCATCTGGGGTGCAGGTGGGCATGGAACTGCGAGCAGAATGTGAGAAACTGCTACATGCTACATGACTAGAATTGGCGAAAGTACCATGCTCAACCACAGGCACCAGCTCTTTGGGAAGCTGCGCTCAAGAACTGACACCTTACAACAATGCGATGTCACAGTCTTGAGGGACTTAGGTTCCGGGGATCCTGACCTCGAATCTTGGGCTGTGCAAGGGCTTGAAGTGATTGGCATGACTCAACAACATCTCCCGGAAGAGCTGTTCCCACACTGGTGGAGGAGCAAAATCTCCTGGGGAATGTTATTATTACTGCTCTCCTTTGTAAGTTAAAGAAACCCAAGCCCCACCCCAGACTTACTGAATTAAATCCCAGGGTAGGGCCAGAAAATCTGAAAATTCTATGGTTGCCAGGTGATGTTGACAAGGCTGCAGGTGTGAAAGCCTTCCTTTCAGAAAAGTTGGATTTTTGTATCCACAGAGTCAAGTCTGGGGAGTTTTACTGCACACAAGGAACACAGGCAAATCCAATCGTGGGTCTCCTCAGAAGGGCCAGCTGAAGAAGCTTCTTGGGTCCCTAGATGCTGGTGAATCTCCCATTTACTACACTATTCATTTAGTTTGCTATACCACTGCTGTCTCACCCCTGGACTTCAAGCTGATGTGTTGGAAGCAGACATTCGCTGAGCTTCTACTGAGGGCAGAGCTCTTCTAGGATAGCAGACTGCCCTGGAGCCTCTGCAGCAGCTGGGCTTTCTCCATCACTTTCAGGCCTGATTCTGGGATGAGATTTGTACCCTAAGATTCTTCCTCCCAATCTGTCTCTAAGCTCAAAGGTCCCCTCTGGTGCCTGCCCTATCTCTCCTGCTCTGTGAGCATCTTTTCTATGCACTTCCCTGTTTATTACTTATCTCCTCTAATTGAACGCTAAGCTTGATTCATCTTTGTATTCCCAAGGTCAGTGGATTTCTTGAGTTCAAGAAAAAGCTATGCGCTCACTGAATACCAAGGCAGGTATATTTGTAAGGATGTACTTTCAAAGCACATTTCCCCTGCATGACTTGCTAGAGGACTACTGCTCTGTTGCCTGTTTGCCATTTTTCTGATTGACACTGTCATCAACTTCTTTGCCTTTTTACCACTTCTCTTGCTAGGCTACTGTCTCCTTCACATTCTCTTAAATAAAACCTCTTCTGGGAAGACCCTTGCCCCTGGTTGATTGCATGGGATTCACCCTTATTTAAATCATATTCTCCTACAGCACAGAGACTCAAGGTGGAGCGTGACTCCACATGTGGAGGACACTAGCAAGGATTTGATGCTTAGGTGTCGGGTAGTGGTTACCTGGGAAAGCTGGCCGAGGTGGCTTCTGAGGGGCTGAGATTGTTCCTGCTCAGGGTTCTGGTTACCTCAGTGCATTCAATCTGGAAGTTAATTCATTGCACACTTCCAATTTGTGCACTTTAGCACAATATGCAACACCTCAAGAAGAGAAGGTGGTGTGTTCAGAGTTTGCCACATATTATAATCAACTGAGTGGCTCGCAAACTCTCCAGGGCTGCATCCCACACCAGAGGCATTACATCAGGCTGTGGAGGTAGGATCCAGCCATCAGGATTTTTTAAAGCTCCTGAGGGATTTTGTATGTGGCTAAGTTTGAAAGCCAGGGTACCTTACAATTTTGCCCTGGAGGATATAATTCATCACCTTTCTCTTAGGTCACTGAAGTTGTTTGAGATGTCTGTCCCCATGGTATTCTGTGCAAGCTTCCAGGTGGCAATCTCAGTGATGTCCCATGCTCCTTTGTGACACCTAGTACAGCCTTGTGCTGTCAGGGAGCGGGCAAGGGCTATCCTGGGTCCAGAAGAGTGTTAGGAAGCAACTCCCGTGGGCTGACGGGGTGGTGGATGAGGGGCAGTGGAACACAGCCCATTGGAGGTTATGCACAGGAAAAGGATCTCTGAGAAGGCAGGGTGCAAACAGGTATGGAGGCTGCCAACCAGGAAGCAGGGCTGGAAATTTGACAGGATATCCCGGCCTCTGTGGAAGGAGACAGCGAGCGTTGGGAGCAGAGACTCAGAGGCACAAGCAGAAAGGAAAGCAGACGTGGTGCAGAAGGGCTGGCTGGGGTTCGACCAGAGGAGCTCCATCCTCACATCGAGGTTGAATGTTAACCTTTCAGCTGTGACAAGGGGTCATTCATTCATGTATTTCCGGAAGTCACCTAGGCCATTAGAGACAGTTTGCTCCCAACCCAGGGAAAGCTGTGTCTTATTCTATTGGATGGAAATGTGCTTTCTAAAAGCAGCCAAGGTTGACGACAATAAAGTTTGTCGATGCTTGAGGCACTGGCCAGCTTGCTTCTAGGAATAAATCCTCTGAAAGTTATCAGGTTCTTGTTGGACAAACTATTGTGATCAGATTAGGTGTAGGATTTTGCAACCGCAATTAAACACTATGTATATTTTAAACAGGAGGACTGCTGAGTGGGCAGGTTGAGGACAGGAAGCTGTTAGATCTAACATACATCACATTTCTCCCTGGGAGTTGGCTACTTATGGCTGGTGACAGTGTTTTGCTGCTGCTGAAGATTCCAGACCGAGTCTCTAGCCCAGTAATCTATTGCTCAACTTCATTAATGGCAAGGAGACACTAAGTGAAAGTAAGGACCAGGACAGCCTGGGCACCCTTTAAGTCCTGGGCGCTAGTATATTTTATGCCACCTCAACTGTGCATCAAGCTCTACTCCCTGGACTCATTAGAACCGTGGACCCAAAGGTGCCCCTCAACTCTCGAAGCAAATAGAGAATGATATGATTCACTCTGAGAACACCTTTCTGTCTTATCCAGAGCATGTCTTATCTATTTTGATTAGGCATTAAGCATCCTATTGTCCTGAAAATTTCATGAGATTCTCCTCCTGCTTGCTGGGATTATGTCAAAGTGACTGGTCCTGAGTGCTGTTTGCGCCCAACAATACAGCTTGTCTTTTGTCCTTAACCGTTGTGGGACTGTCCAAGAAAACCAAGGAGCTGCAGGCTTACCTGGCTGGAGAGGCTGGGTGTATGCCAAGCCGTCTTTCTCACTGTGTCTTGCTCTTGTTTTCTCCATGACAAACATCCGGGGACTCTGGGCTCAGATGCGCTTGCTGCTTGCTGCTTGCCGGTAGTATTTTTGGGAAATGACGCAGAAACCTCCAGTCAGAGTAGGAAAGAGGTTTAAGGAAGGGAGAGCAGTCATCTGGGGTCTGGCAGTGTAGGGTTAGGAGAAATGGTCTTGGCTGTGCTCTGTCCCAAAGGTGAGGGGTCCAGCGCAGGTCCTGACCCTCTCTGTGGGCCAAGGGTCCATGATGTCGGTGGCCCTACAGTTCCTTCCTCAGTGAGGCATGGAGATGACTTCTGGATCGGAGCACCCAGACTGTGACCCTCACGAGGTCGCGGAGAGGGGCTGCACCCTCTGCAGGGTCCCTGCTTCTCAGAGGGGCACCAGGCACTGCGGCCTCCTCGGCAGACCCTGTGGACTGCAGCAGCAAGCCCTGTAGCAGCCCAGTCCCAGGGACCATTGGTGGTTTCTCTCTGGTTTGTGAGGCAGTGCTTAGATCAGGCTTCCGAGTCCTTTGTCTTCCTGTGTGTACCAGTCTCCTCTGTCCCCATGTGTGGTCATTTGTGGACATGGGGCCTCTTTTCTTCTTCCCTGGAGGGTCCCTAGTAGGACCAAGTTCTCATTATTGTCACAGCTGGAGGTTGTGAGCAAAATCAGGCACATGCTCTGACATGTACAAGTATGTTTTTAAACAAAAGGTGGGGCACAATCTGAAAATTAGGGTTGGCCCAGAAATCTTAAGAGGTTATCACTCTGTGTAGGCATCAAGGAAGAAAGGTAGATGTGGGCTTGGAATCAGAGTCCAGCATTTAGAAAAGTATTTTTTGGCTTGAGCACATTCACTAACCTCTTTAGGCCTCAGTTTTCTCATCTGTGAAATGGGGAAATAATATCAAAGACTCAATTAAGGTTGTAGAAAGAATGCTGTAAGCAAATATAAAACACTTAGCACAGCAGAAACAGGGTGATCCCTGGGAAGCACATCCACATTATTAGCCTTCATATAAGCATTTGCCAATGGATTATTGTTTTTGAAGTGCTTTCAGATCTGAGCCCAATCTAATCTCTAGTAAGGACTGAACTCACATTAGCTTGGTAGCCTACACTGCAAGGATGTCAGCTTACAGAAGTGCCCAGCGACACTCCATTAACCCAGCCCTGCCTTTTCCCACCCATGCCCACCCAGCACCTGCTCCTTGCCAGGCCTGCAGGGGCTTTTGTCTGCCTGCAGGAGGCGTGGTGGGGAACACTACATCTGCCTCTACCAAGGGTAGGAGAGGCAGATGGTAGCAACACTGCTGTAGGCCCTCTGACACTGAATTGTACCGAAACTTAAACCATTTGGTGAGGTACAATGATTTGGTTTTCTCTTGTGCATTTGGGGAAACTAAGGCATGCACAAGTTAGGTAACTTCTCCAAAGTTAGAGATAGTGAACGGGGAGATGTGGATTCAAGCTTTCCTGGTGTGGTGCTGGCTCTGTGCTCTTAGGCCCCATGCTCTGCAGCCCCTGGCTAGGCTGTGTTCCTGTGACTTCTGTGTCACCGAATGCCTTGCCCTGCTCACAGTTTGCACCTGGAGAATCTTAGGCGGGCGCATTGTCTCCCAGATAGCTCAGCAGATGCCTGGGCCCCACCTCTGGAGTACCCAGTCTGGCAGGTCTCTGACAGTGGGGTAGCTAAGAGGTCTGAGAATGTGTATTTATTTGTTTGGGTTTTTTGGTGGTACCGGGAATTGAACCCAGGACTTTTCTCACATCTTTAGCTCTTTTTAAATTTTGAGTCAGGGTCTCAGTACATTATTTAGGCTGGATTTGAATTGGGATCTTCTTCCCTCAGCCTCTCGGAGCCTGGGTGTACAGGAGTGCCCACCAAGCCTGATGAGAATGCACGAGTCTAACAATCTAAGTGACCCTGAAGCTCCTGGTCTGCATTTCTGGGATCCTAATAGGGAGATGCTGCCTTCCCTCCCTCAGGGACCACCTGATAGTGTCTGGAGAGTGGTGGTCATACCCCGGGAGTTGCAGCGTCCAGTGGGTAGGACTTTGTGGTTGTTATGTCTTGGGAGAAAGCCAAATGTCCTGTGGTGCACAGGGCAGAGCCATTAGGTCCAGGTGCCAAGAGGGCCACAGAGGATGAGGGTGTGGAACACAGAGACAGAGACATTGCTGCACACAGGAAGCACGCATGCGCGCGCGCGCGCGCGCGCGCGTGTGTGTGTGTCTGTCTGTCTTTCTAACCAGCTCTTACAGGAGGCTGAGGCAACTGCCCCAGGGATCCCACCTTGAGCAGCCACAATGAGAATGCACCCTGGCAAGTAAAGAGCTCAAGTCAGGGCTTGGGTTACAAGAGACTTCTCAGCAATGTAGCAGAAGCACGACCTACACTTGTTCAGAACCAAAGTTCAGTAAACCTCTTTCAGCTCCCCCTGTTGTAAGTTTTGCCCCAAAGCAACGCGGATCAGGGGAGATGGAGGGAGGAAACCCTCCGCTCCTGTTGCAGCGGCGGGCAGCGAGCACAGATCCTTGTCTGGCTCCCTGCTTCCTTCCTGGTCATCCAGGGGAGCCTAACATTGCCTGCCACTGCTGCTCCTTTCCAAAAGCTTCGAGCTCCGGGCGGGCTGTGCTCCGGCCTGACTTTCAGGTCTGCAAACCAAAGATGAAAAAGCGGCTGCTGCGAAGATGGTGGCTCTCTTGGGAACGGGCGAAGGGAGAAAATGGACCCTGCTCCCAGCCCTCCAGAGATGGGCGTCCCAGCCTGCGTGATAAATGGCAGCATTAACAAGGTTTGGTTGAGAGGGAGCGTGCAGATTTATGACTTCCTGTGTCCGCCAGCAGATGTCATTATGGCTGACGGAACAGAGAGCCTTTCAAGAGGCAGCTGGGGCGGGGCTCGCGAGACGGGAGAAAATAAAATCAAAGGCAGAAGCCAAAGCTAGTGTTGCCTCAGTGGCCCTCGAGCCGACGCTGTCGTTCGGGCGACCCTGGGACGCTGCAGCACACCGCACATGACGTGCTGCCTCTGGGACCAGCCTCCGAGATGCTGGCAGACTCTGCTCTCCAACGAAAGACGGTTACTGGTCTGCCTTAAATAAGGACACCACCGGGTTTTGTACCCTTAAACATTCTCTAGGATAAAATGAGCACTTCACACTGAATAAACATATAGTTTACACTGCAGTAGCATTTGGATGGGTTAAATGTGTTCATTTCCCAAACACAGCCGCTCATGCAGAAATTCGCTTGATATACATAACATTCCCCCCCTTTTTAAAAATTGTTTTATAGGATGTCATTGGTACTTTGTGTGCCAGAATTTTGCTTGGTGGTGAAAAATGACAGAGGTTTAGCATTTCTCAGGGACCAAAGGCCCGTATTAGGAAGTACATCTCCTACCATGCACTTAGCAGTAATTACAGGCCACGTTTCCTCCTTTTAATTTGCACCCAAAGATTTACCTTCCCTGGATGAAGACGATGACGATGTTTTTCTTTCGTTTGCAGTTGACGCTCTGGGGCTCTTCCACTGGGTTCAGGTGAGAAGGACCACAAATCTCCGCCAGCCAGGGAGAGGAAGTCCGGTTCCTGTGTTGGGCAGCCTTTTCACTTCTGCCCCGCCCCGGACTTGGCAGAAATCGGGGACTGTGTTAGCCTTTAAGGCTACACTGTCCTTTTGACTCTGAGATGGTCAAGAAGAAATCGTTTCAAGCAAATCTTGACCTTGAGTCTTCTGTAATTACAGCCGTCATGCTGGTGTGGATATGGCAGTGAATGTGTTATATTAATGAATTTTTATTTTATCCTACATTTTTTTTTTTGTTGTTGTTGTTGGTTTTGCAGGGCCAAGAATTAAGTGCAAGGCTTTGTGCATACCAGGCAAACACTTTAACCCTGAGCCACAATTCTGGTCTCTCACTGAGATCTTTAAACTCGTTCTGTAACTGCAAAGAGGGTCCCTTCCACAGCCCCTTATGTAGACCACAAAGGGTGGCAGGGGGTGACTCTCTCCTCACCGGGCTGCAGGCTTCCCACTCACTGCGTTGTCATGGGCCACTTACTTAAGTTCTTCAAATGCCTTTTCTCAGCTGCAGAAAGGAGGCGACGAGTGTACTCTTAGCGTTTTTTGTCTAACGAGCATCGAAAGCAATGTTTGTGAAGGGCTTAGCCACTTGGCACAGGGGTGGAGCTTGATAAATTAGCTATTGTTACAATGATTCATGTTAAAATATCTTTCCTCTTTTTTGTTTCACAAGCAGGCTTGTCAACTCCTGAGCTGATTCCTGGGTCACCTAGAAAAGAAATCCAATAATAACAGCAACATTAATTGCAGTGGTCACATATTGAGCACAGCCAAAGTGCCTGGCCCTGTGCTAAACACCTGACTTGCCAGATCTACTGAGTGTAATCCATGCAACGACCTCATGAATTATTATTATTATTATATTATTATTATTACTGTGTGTGTTACACAAAGAAGCGCAGATTGGAGGGCTTGTCAGGGGTTTCCAAACTGAGTGCACAGGGTGCTAGGTTCCTTCCCAGAATTCTTGGCTCAGTAGGACTTGGCTGGGGCCCCAAGATTTCCATTCTAACAAGTCCTCAGGTGCCATTACTGCTGACCTCAGGACCATGATAGAAGACCACAGATTCCAGTCACTTGTGCAAGCTTACCCAGTGAGTAAGCGAGAGGACAAGTTTTCAAAATTATAAGTTTGACTTAGAAATGTACTTTTCAAATATCTGTGTCTCTTCAAATTTTCTAAAATCAAACTTTTGTATTAGGGGGTGGTTGTTGCCTTTACAAAGTGTAGTAGTAGCTCAGATATCTGCCCATTGTCATGAAACACCCTGTTCTATGAGGATTTTTGCAGCACAATACAATTGGTGATACCTTACAAGGGGAGGTTTTCAGAGACATTTGCAGAAGAAACACCGAGTCCTTAAATCACCCCTACCCAGCTGTGTATGAACTCAGCAGTCCTGCAGAAGTAAAGGATTTGCAAGAGCCATGACCCAGGTCCAGCTGCAAGACTCATTAAAAGTTCCAAGATGAAGCCCAGCTGGGCAAGCCACACCTGGCTACCAGCTGTGTCTGAGAGGTGCACTATTTCCTTGGTCATTGACCATGGGAGCTCTCAATGTTCAACCTATTTGGGCATCAGAAAGCTCTGGATCTATTCAGTGCTGCTCAAGGGAGGCACTTTAGTGAGTCAGCCAGGGGACCATCACAGTAAGCTACCCTTGTTCTAAAAACTGGGATATGCTTTGGTGTCCACTGGATGCTTTGGGACTGTAGAAGAGAAACTGCCCAGAACTGTGTGGAAGAAGCCATGAAAGGTGACAAAGGACATAAGGACAGAGCTAGGATAAAAATTGAAAGTCTCTGTGTGACTATGGCAATTGTACATCGGGCCATTGGTTCCTTGATTTAGTTGCAAATGCAAAGAATAGGAATCTAAATGTGTAGGCAGAGGGCACATGAAGAAATGTTAATATTTAGCAGCTTGAAGAAAAGTGATAAATTGTGACAAACGGTGCTGTGGACAATGACAGAAGCTGGCTTATGGCTGGTGGCCATGGGGCAGGACAGAGGCAAAGGTCATCTCTCCAGAGCCTGAGATCTCAGTGTGAATGCTCTGGATTAAGCTGGTTGATCTCAAAGGCTCTTCCTCTTCTGTACATGTGGCTGTAATCTTTGGACATTCACTCACTCATTTATTCATCCATTGAACAGATTTTTACTGAGCACATGTTATAGGCCAAACTACTCTGGTAGACAGAGGATGTAAACATTCAGATTCCAGTCTCTGCTCTCCTGGAGGTTAATCATTAATGGTTGAGATAATATACAGAATAACTTGGGTGACATTCTAAGACCCAAAGAGTTCCAATGAGAAAAGTTAAAGTGGAAAGACAATATGGATTAGCAGGTGGTTTGGTTGAAAGATGGCTTGTTTGTTCCCGAGTACATCAATCAAGGTTGTTATGGTTAGGATCAAGCTTTTGAAAAATGATTTTGATCATTGAAAATGATCGTGATCATTCTGACGTCACCAGTGGGTCAGTCAGTGGACAGCTTCACAATTTGGTGGAATCAGTAGCAAGCGACAAATAGGAGGTGGGAGCTACTGAAGGTGGTGAGCGATGAGACTGTTGCGTTGGGAGTTACATCTTGCTCCCAGCCACTTACATTCTCCCTCCCTTCCTGCCACCCTGAATCAGGCTCAATCCCAGCTTTCTGCCATGGTGTTTCTGCCTTACCATGCACCTAAGAGCAATGGCATAACTAACCAAGGACTGAAACTTCTGAGACTATGTATTAGTTATTCTTCCCTCATTGCTGGGACAAATACCTGGCACTCAAAATGAGGGAGGGAAAGGCTTATTTAGCTCACAGTTACTGGAGGATTCAAGACACTGGGGGACAGACTGGGCTGCTGCAGTGGTCAGGATGACCCTCCGCACACCTCTGAGAAAGCACAGGCTAGCCTGTTTAGCGGATCATGGCTCTCTGGCCCCACCCCTCAATCCCCGCCCTATTCCTCTGGCCCCGCCCCTCAAGCCACCCTTTGCTCCTCTAGCAGCATCTGCTCCATAACTTATATAAGGCTTTGGGGGGACAACCAGACACAAACCAAAACAGACCATGAGCCAAAATAACCCTTTGTTCTCATAAGTTGATTTTTTTCTTTCTTTCTTTTTCGTAAGTTGATTTTCTTAGGTATTTTGTCACAGCAATAAAAAGCCGATGTAACCATCAATACACACTCTTTGGTTACATAGAAAAAAATGTAAATCATACTGGTCTAAGGGGAAATAAAAGTTTGTCAGTGCATAACCCAGAAATCCTGCAATGGATAATTTTATTGGGCACTGCTACCTTTCCTCCTGGCATTTCCTCCACTGATGCTTGCTGACACAGCTCAGATTTCCTGGGGTGTCTAACTCCTTCTGACTTGACTTCTGTACCTCTGAGAAAGCAGGACTTCGCCCTACCTCAGGGCCTAAGCCAATCAGCACACTTCATTCTCCCATTGGTTACAGGGTCATTTCTCCACAAGGAAAAGGGTCCAAGGAGGTGGGATGTCAGCAATTCCCCCTGAGCTCCTTTGCTGAAGCTGGAGGAGAGAAATCACTGCTGGCAACTACTTTATAACCAGGGGGAGGAGGAAGCTGCCTTTGAGTAAAGTAAAGGAGAGAGATGAAGAGAAGAAATAAAACAAAAATAAAAACCCAAGATCTAGATGACACCATTGATCCAGTGGATAAACACTCTGAAGTAAATCTGCCAATGTCTAGACTTACAGTTAAATGAGTCAAAAACAATTTTCTTTATGGCTTAGTGCCATTGCGTTGGGCTTTCTGTTAGTTTAAGTAGAAAGATGAAACACTTAGATCAGGCACAGTTATGACCAGATGCTTGCTTCTCATGGACCCCTGCTTTTCTCTGTGTGGGCCTCCTTTGAACCAATCATTGAGATCAGGAGATGCAAGACCACTGATGTGGGATGGATGTCTACTCCTGGGGCTGGGGCTGAAGCCTGATTTTTTTTTTTTTTTGTATTTAGTACAGAGTCTACAGGCTCTTACTGTGTAGATTGGACTTGTAGTAACCCTGCTGTTTGCAGCCTCCCAAGTACTAGGTTTATAGGTGCATGCCACCAGCCCAGTCTCAATCACTGTCTCAGTGAATCCCAGGGTCAAGGCTGGCATGGCAGGCCCAGGGATCAAATCTCCAGCCCCTGCGTCTGCCTAAGCAGGCACTTTAATTTGCTGAGCTGTTTGGCTGGCCCAGCCTGATTAATTTAAATCACATTGTCTGAGAAAGTTGGTTCTTCCAATTAGGGAGTTGCTCGTAGACCATTGAGGAGTGGATGTTAGACAATAGAAAGTACAAAGCTATGGCCCAATGGCTTATTTTCTATTTGAACATCTCACATTTCTTGCTGCAAAGTGAGAAGTTTAGACAAAGTGACAGCTCCCAGCAGTTTTAGCACCAAGGATACCTTCTCTGGCCTTTCTCTGTTGTCCACTCTTGGCATTATCTTAAACTAAATTAGTAAAGTTCTGTCACTGATTCACCTAGTCACCCATTAGGGCACTTAGCTACCATCCAACACAGTGCTGTGGGACATCCATCAGGTTCCGGTTTTGTTCTCCACAAGAGCACAGCAATGACAAGTGCTGGAAGAGATGTGATCACTCTATCCAGTGGTACAGAATGTTACACTCTGCTGGAAGTCTTCCTTTGGGACTATCTTAGAGAAGCCTTCATGCTCATGACTTATATTCTACTTGGAAAGTAGATGTAAGCAGGAGATGCTGGAAGCTGAAGCACAAGTTCTCAAGCCATGAAAGGACAAGGATAGAGAAGGATCAGCAGGTTGCATGATCCGTGGAACAAAAAAAGAACAAAGTCTGGGGTTGCCATCACGTGACCCAAACAGACTCTCTAGGCCTCTGGTGAACCTAGACTCACATCCACCCAGGTTCTTCACTAGGCAAGAGAACCCAGATCTTCATTGCTTAAGGCACCATTACAGAATTCTGTTACTTAGAGTCCGAGGCATCCCTGCTTGGCACAGTCAGACCACAGAGAGGTCCTCAAGCAGCTTGTAGTCTGAAGATGTGTGGTGAATTGGTGGTTACAAATGTCACTGGGGTCCTTCTCCAAGAGGAAGCACTGGAGCTTGTATCAGAGGATGTAATCATTCAAAGAAACCACGTGCATGCAACAAGCCATAGCATTTTTCTATGTTTTAGGGAATTAAATGGGAGGTCTACACAGCAAATATTTGCCCATTGCAGCCCATGTTGGCCTCTGTTACAGCTACCTAACTCTGCTGGTGTGAAAGAAGCCACAGACCATATGTAAATGACTGGTTGTGGTGAAGTTCCAATAAAACTTTATTTAAAAAGACAGGCAGTTGGCTCGATTGGCCAGTAGTTTGCTGGCTCCCAAATTAGACAATCACAACTGAATGTGCAATCATCCTTGACTGTGTACAACTTATTAAAATACACACTAAATTGACAATTAGTGTGTATGACAAAAAGAACATGGCACTGTAAAATACGCAATGCAGAATTAAAAATGACAATTCTGCATTGCTTATTTTCCAATGCCAGGTTCTTCTTCTTTTTTTTTTTGATGTATTTGGTTTTTGCAGGGTTTCACTCTGCAGCATGGCCTTGTGATGATCCTTCTGCTTTCAGCCTCTCCAGCACTGGGCTTGCAGGTGTGCACCACTACCACACCTGGACTTTGGCCAGCTCAGCCTGCCCTGGGGGAGGGGCTGGCACAGCGTGTGGAGCTGGGGATCGAACTACGATCCCTGCGCCTGCCTAAGCTTGCCTAGGCAGGATCTTTAATCCACTGAGCTATCTCACCAGCTCCCCAGTGCCAGGTTCTTAGGTACATACATTCTCAGATTCTTTGATACATACATATATGTATATATATATATATATATATATATATATATATATATATATATATATATATATCCTGCTTTCCTGCTTTGCCACAGCTGTGGATAGTGGAGAGGGTCCGTATTCATAATGAATACAGAAACACCAATAGTGGAAGTCAGGAAAGTATAGAGTTGGGAAAATGTTGCAAAAATATAAGGCCCTCTCTGAGGAAAGCACATGACCATGGCAATGTGAAACAGGCAAAGATACAAAAGCATAACGTGGGATTATTTTTGTGACCAACACGCACTGCATTTGTTGTGGCAATTATGGTTAGAAGAAATTCTCAAACCGCATCATGGTTTCTGTGTTGTGACTATGAGGGGTGTGATTTTCTTTTAATATTTTAGGGACGGATCTACAGAGTACTCAGGATCTCACCACTAGATCAGCCTTGTAGTGATCTGCCTGTTTATAGCCTCCCAAGAGCTGGGATTACATGCCCGTGCCACCAGGCCCAATCTCAGTTGCTGTCTCCGTGCACCCCAGGGGTGGGGTCAGCACAGCAGCCCAGGGATCGAACCTTGTGTCCCTGTGCCTGCTTTCAGGTGCTTTAATCCACTGAGCTATTTGACTGGCCTGAGGGGTGTGATTAATGCTGTGTCTTTTAACATCACATTTTAACATCACCTCATAGGAAGCTATGTGGTTCAGGAAAATGTCACAAGAAACTTTCAAAGAGAAAACAAACTGAAGAAAAGTTACACTCTGCCACCTTAGTTTGGATTATAATTAGTTTTGATTCTGAAAAAAAAAACCTTAGAAAATCAGATTCTCACTACTTTTATTAATTATATATTGGAAAAATATTTGATGAGTATCGAGTTGAAAAGTCAATAAACTACTTACTCTCGGTGGCTTTCTTTATATAAAAGCCCACAACTCAGCTACTGTTGGATCCAGGAAGATGTCAAATGGAATGTGTACATGGCAAAGGAATTGTGAAGACCAAGACAAACGGGAAGGGCAGACTGTTGTTTCTCTCTGTCTCTTTCTTTGTCTCTCTGTCTCTGTCTCTCTCTATTGCTCTCTCTCTCTGTCTCTATCACTCTCTCTGTCTCGCTCTCTCTTTGTCTCTCTCTATCTCCTTCTCTGTCTCTCTCTCTGCCTCTTCCCCCACCTACATCCCTTCACAGAAATGTGTGCAAACTCCAGTTCCGTTTTCTGGACAACAAATAGACACTCAGAGCTGTTGAGATAGTTCTGAGGACTAAGACCCTGCTTACGCAAGCACAGGGACTGAGGTTTGATCCCCAGCACCACATGCCACACTAGCCCTGTGTCCGGGCACTCTGAGCCAGCAACTGAGTCTGGGCATGGTAGCACATGCTTATAATCCTAGTGCTGGGGAGGCTAAAACCAGGAGGATCACTATGAGTCCAAGCTGAATAGAGAGACCCTGAACAAAATACAAAAGAAAAGAGAAAAGAAAAAGAAAGGAAATAGACACTCATTCAACTGATAAAGCCAGAGCTTCCACACGGTACTAACCCTGAACTGATCAGGTGGCTCAATCCTGCCTTTCCATGACAAGACGACTTGTTGCAGAACGTAGCACCCTTTTCTGTATCTCACACCATGGATCTATTAGTATTGGTATTTATGTGAAAAAGAGGAAAGTGCTAATTTATACACGCATTTGTTCTGCGAAAATCCTACTCCTATTCTCTGACTGGTTCAAGTCCCTCAGACCATCACCTTTCTGTGATCTGTAATCTGGCTAGAAGGGGAATTGCTAAGTTGCTCAAGAATTTCAAATTCCTACACTGCTCTTGGAGTGAACTGTGTTGTTCACAGAGCTGTGCAGTTTTTCCCCTGCCCAAAATGTCACAAAAAGAAAAGTGATTCACAGCAGTTTACACATGTCAAACACATTTGTCGAATAAACAACACAGAGCAAACTGCAGCTGAAATACCACCCTGTAAAGGAGCACAGTAGTTAATCTGACTTTAATTGAAACGTTGCGTGTTGCTACCTTTCGTTTATGCATGAGACAAAGCTGATATGAAGGAGGGCAACCAGGATAATCATATTGGAGACATTTCGATGGCTGGGGCTCCTGCGCTTTGGGAAGGGAAGAAATACCACACGGACTTGTGTGAATGAAATGCTGCATTTGGTGTAGACAGAGCTTCCAATATGGTGAGGTATAAAGTAAAATTTCCATTTTAGAGCAGGGCTGAATTGAAGTACTGTGTGCTTTTGGGAAGACATGTTCAGGTGCTTGATAATTTAAACAACAAAAAAAGAAATTGTTGGGTTTCGTGGGCCCAGTTGTTTTTGCTGGCTAACTTCTACTCACCTTGCCCCTTGGGACAATGCTACTTAGAGTTGGCTTTGGGGATGCCTGTTCTCTGGCGTACCCAGAAATGCCCTTCTTGTGCTATGGCTCCCTAGTTTCTCAGAGACCTGCTGAGGCTGGTGGTCTCCTGAATCCTCCTTCCAGAAGCCAGGATTCAACTCAAGATGTGTAAAGCTTAGCCAGAACCAACATTTGCAGAGAAGTTTTCTGGGCTCAGGACAGAAAGAAAGGTTGATTTTTCTCTTGAGAGCCACAGAAGTGGGGGAGGGGCATGTTGTCTGGAGTCTGTGATGTGAAGGTGCGTGTGTTTGAGTAGTATCCTTGTTGCTGAAATGAAAGAGCCCAGACTTGGTGTCCACTGAGACCACAAGAAGCACATATGCTGTGAAAGACAGAGTATGAAAAGTGCAGCAATGGCCTGGCCCTTGGTGACACTAGTTCCAGCTGCACCTAAAGCTCCTTCTATCCTTCAGCTTTTTAGGGACACAAGACTATACATTCCTTTATTTCTCAAGCAGTTTGAGTTGGATTTCTATTATTTTCAGTGGTAAAATCTGTAACTCACCACGTGGCTTTTGTCAACTGAGGGTTCCATGTTAAATATATTAATGTTCTTTCTCGGAGTTACACTAGGAGCAAGGGACCATACCTTGGGCTTCTGCTTTGTTCGATTGGTTTACTGTATTACTTTCAGCAGGAATCAAAGCCATCATTGGTTATATTTCTAGTCTCCTTGTTCATACTTTATGACATCATTCAAGTGCTACTTTTCTTATTAATTCGTTACTGGAAGATAATTACAGACTGGCACTTTAGGTCCACTGAAACACTCCATGAAGTGTTAAGAGGCTGTGCACTGATTATCTAGGCATGATCTTGCACCTTGGTTCTATAATTTACTAGCTGTGTGATTTTAGACAGTTTACAAAAACTCTCATAAGTTATTGCTCCCATTATACATATACTGTTAATAATAGCACCATACTTCAAATGTTGTTTGAGAAGATAATGAGATAATGCCTATATAGCTCTTACCATGATATCTTATGCAGAACATGCTGAATAAATGTCGAGGCTGTCCTTACTGTTATCAAACCATCAATAAACCCACTTGGTAGAAATATCCCAATAAATCTAAGCCGCAGTTATTCACTCAATAAGTATTTGTTGTATGACTAACTTAGAAATTGATGAATTGATGATTGCATGAATATGAGTCAATTAAAATATGGTTCATTGAAAAAGTGGAAGCTGGAAGCCCAGAGATGAAGACTTTGGGTGGAGGGACAGGGATGGAGGCCGTGCAGGAGCAGGAGGGGGCAGGAAGAGGCTCTGCTTTATGGGAATGCCCTTCCCCTGATCTGTGTCCCCATCAGGTGGAATGTTCTGCAGTGTTGCTCCCCTTGCACTCATTACTGCAGGTCATCTGTCGGGAGCTCTCTGATGGGCAGCTTTATGGACAGCTGTAAAGCAGAACTTATGGCTAAAGCCTTCACAGTCTGGTGAGCTCTGTGCTTAGGGGTCCACGTCATTTTCCCTTTTTTATCCAGGTCACATTAATTCATTACACAGATGCAAGTCAACACAGATGACTTAATCATAACGCCGCCCTATAGCTCCTGGGATGAAATACCAGAGAGCTTTAGTAAGAAGCAACAGATTAATTTGCTGAGTAATTATCTGATGTCCACCCTACAGGCTTGGGCAAGCCAACATAGTGAGGCACCCTGAATTCACCACTTCATCCAGCCTTCGCAGCTCTGTGGAAGTCATACTCATTAACTCAACTTAGCTGGTGAAAAATCAGACACATCAAGGCTCTGCTTGTTCAATGCCGTGGGGTGGCACCGGCAGGATTTGAACGCAGGTTATCCACTTCTGGATCTCTGCTATCAATTCCATCATGAGCGCAATTGTCCCTCTACTCCCCCAAAGGACTTAAGTCACCAAAATGAACTCAACAAAAGTGAGTTTCCTGAAATGAAATTCTTCAAATATGAGCAGACTAGGTAGATTTTGAGAAGATTTTAAGAGCTTATATTTATAGCTTTCTGCAAAGGAGTTTGAAAATTTGTCCTGCTCATATTCCACTGATCCTTAGTAGCCAGTAGATGACCCTTGGGGCTGTAGTCCAGGCACTGTCCTGTGCTGCAGACAGAGCACCACCCAGCACATTTGGTGACAAGCACCTGAGCTGCCAGTCTCCTTCTTACACCCATGCCCAGCCAGGCTCATGCTGGCTAGAATTCTATTTTGACCTCTTTTCATGTCTGGCTACCTGAGAGCTATACAGTTCATAAGCCTGGGCCTCCAGCTTTACAGAATGGAGTGTAACAGAAGGAGTAGAAGCTGACCACAGCCTCGGGACTCACACCCTGGCAATTCTGGCCCTCTGGGAGTTATGCATTCTTTGACACTGGGTTGTGGCTCTCACTTAAGGTGCCTGGCAGGCCTTGTTTGTCTCATGTGATCCCACTCGCTTTCTCAGTTGGCCTGGGGAAGAACACACACACAGGCTGAGTGAAACAGTATGCACTATCTTCCCAGAACTTGAAATGAGATACATTCCATCTATGTCACTGAACCTGACTCCTATAAATCTGGAACAGCTATATTCCACTGATCAGAGTGGGGGTACAGAAAAGTGGGAGTAGATGTGGAAGGGGGTAGGAGAGGGAGAGAAAGGGCAGCAGAGCAAGAGATAAAGGATCCAGAGAGGATGATTTTAGATCCTGATGCAGTCTCTTCCTGTGGGCTGGCTGCTTTCCAGTCTTTTTGTGTTCCCTGAGATACCATAACTCATATAACAAACAACCCAACCTTTCATAATGGCTAGATAAGTAGATTTCTCTTATACCTCAAAGTGTGGATTAATAAGGCAAGTAAGTTTCTTTTCCTGTTCTGATCAGAGTCCAATCCTTTCTTGAGACAAGGTTGCTAACAAACACAGTTTTATTGGTATGAAGATCTGTTGATAAACTTCCTTGAAAAGGATGTACAATGAGAAGAGCTATTTGTTCAGTGTTTTTTTTTTTTTTTTTGCAACAAAGGAGAATAAAAATTATGATTTGTTCTTCAGCTTTTCATTTCTATGTAATATTTTTTATTATTTAAATGTAAAGGTTCAATATTTATTTCAGGTAATTTTGAAATAGGTGGCTCCCTAGGCAAGTATTAACATCAAAAAACTACTTTTCAGAAAAGTAGGATGCTATGTCTTGGTTTGAGCTGTCCTCCCCTAAGCCCTATGTGATCATAGGTGGAGTGTTTTAGAGGTGACCAGATCAATGCTGTGTGGTGCTGGGATTAAGGGGCGGGAATTACCATATCAGCCCACTGACCTGTGTGGCGAGGTCCTGCGAGTGCCTAAGAGGGAGGCAGTGCCTGTGGGTGAGTGTGACCACCGCCTTCTACAGCATGAGGGAGAGAAGGAGGCTGGAGTGGGTGCTTGTCACTTGCTGCTTTGTTACTTCACTGCTTGCTGCCTTCTGCCCACCATGAACTGTTTCTCCTTGGTGATGACCCTCTATCTTGTCACCGTGCCTGAGCCAACCAGTGATGGACTGAAACCTCTGTAAACTGTGTGCTTTTTTAAATTTGGGCATTGGGCATTTTGTCTCAGCAGTAAGAAAAGTGACTGAACCAGGGGTAGCAATTCATAAAGTTAGAGAAGTTGAGAGATTTCAGATTACCAGAAAAGTTGTCTACTATTCAAGAAGAAAAATGATCATTTTGATGGAAGCAAGATCTACTTCTAGGAAATGGCCCATCACATATAGGATAAGCATCACTAATCCAAGAATCCAAAAAGACTAGAAATTTGGAACACTTTTTTCCCTAACATTTTGTGTAACCTGAATTACATATGACAATGTTGACCTCACCGCCATCTAAATTCGATAGCTAAAGTGAGCAGAAAAAATACAGAGTGGGAAAAGGAAAGAGACACCAAACTCAAGCTAGTTTATTTTCCTTGGATCTGAGAAAAACATGGATAGACAAGCTTTGGGCGTGGTGGGATGCAGGTGCTCCACAGGTCTGTCTCAGTGCCTCCTGAGTCCAGTTTGACCTGTGTTGGTTTTGTGCCCAGCCGCTATGTTCCAGATGTAACAAATAAAAGCAGAGGATGCCCAGCTAAGCCTGACCTTCAGTTATATAGTGATTTTCTTAGTACGAGTGTATCGCATACGATAGCTGAGATGTACTTACATAGACAAACGACTCATTATTCTAAGTTCATTTTAATGGGCCTCCTGCATATTTTCTGGCCACCATGTCTGCAAGGGATGGCTCAGCAGGTTGCTAGAGCTTCTCAGCTTCACCTTCTTTGCACATAACACGGGAGCCTCAGGGGGAGAATGCTTATTTCCTAAAATTCTAATATATGTAAGAACCTGACTTCATTGCCTCTCTCCCAAATGCTCACTGTCCCAAATCCCTGTGGCCATTCACACAGCCACTGGATGAGTCAATTAGCACTGAAAAGAGGGATTCCCACTCTCCTTTCTGTGTACAAAATGAACAGGTAAAAAGCAAATGCTTGTCAAAACAAATCTCTATTTGGCTTTCTCCATCTCCAGGACAATTTCTGTAGCATGTCAATCATGTGGCTGAAAACTAGCCCTTCCAATCCACAATCCACACGTTCAGATGACACCCACCTGTCAGTCGCTTGCTAAATCAAAGCCAAATTTCAGGCCAAGCAAAGACCAGTTTGTCAATCACTTGTGCCCGCCACACACCCCCCGGCTTACCTGACAGCTACAGCTTCCCACTCTCAAGTAGAGTGGGTCTAGTTAAGCTTATTTCTCTCCCCTAATTGAGTTCCTTTTAGGACTGGTAGCTTAGCAACTAATAAGTTATTTTCTGTGACAACTGGCCTAAATTTCATAGCTTTCTTGACCATTGCTACTTGTTAGAAAATTGTTTTCCCTCAAGTGGCTAAACAGCAGATGTAAGATTTATTTAATGCTGAATTGTTCTATTATTTCTATTTATAAGCACTCCTCCACTGTTTAAAAGTAAACACAGAATATGTTGTCAAATAGACATAATTTACATAAGTATAAAATGTCTTGAAATTTTGTCCTGAAATCTCAAATTCTCCATTATTGGTAACATGAAATGAGGGGAAAGAAGCCTAAAAGATAACTTCTCATCATTTATTAGGGTATAAATTATTTCCCAAGTGTGTGTGGCAGTCAGCACAAGGTGTTGGAACCCTTTGTTCCACATTTGCTAGTTCCAAAGGAACTTCAGAAGGGGAGGCAGCAAATTGTAAGGCCATTTAGAGAATAAACAGTGTGAATGTGAGAGAAAAATAACAGCAATGATGAGAAGAACCTTAAAAGGCTATCACAATACAGTTGTCTTTGGTATGCAAATCACATTGGCTAATTTTGTGTGTTCTCTTGCCTGGACTAACGGCTGCCCAGACAGCTGGTAAATAACAATATTTCTCTCTGTGAGGGCATTTGGGATTGGAATTGGTGGACTGAATAAAGAAGGTGCAGGGGACCATCTTTGGAACCACAGGATGCCTGAAGAGAACAGAAGAGTGATGAAGGGTGAGTTTGTTTTCTGTGTTTGCACCAGGACCTGTGCTTACACTGCCCTTGGAGCTGGCAGTCATGAGCGTTCTCATATATTTGCACCAGTACTTGCCCTGGTCAGATCTCCTGTATTTTTAAGTCCCAGACTTGGCCTGGAAGAAAATCATGTGCTTTTCTGGCTTGTAGCTTACATCTGCCAATTCATGGGGTTTGTCAGCTTTATTAAGCACAGGAGCTAAGTCCCCACAGTGAGTGTCTTTCTGTCTGTCTGTCTGTCCGTCCAGCCATCTATCTATCTATCATCTATCTACTATCTATCTATCTATTTATCGATTGATCTATCTATCTATCTATCGATCTATCTATCATCTATCTATCTATCTATTATCTATCTATCTATCTATCTATCTATCTATCTATCTATCTATCTATCTATCATCTATCTATCCATGCATACATCTTATTATATTGGTTGTTTTTCTTTGAAGAACCCTAACACAGAGATCTTATTATTTTCTTGGGAACCTTGTTTCCCATTTCTTATCCTTCTTTTATTTTATTTTTTTTTTTGTACAGGGGATCAAACTCAGGGCTTATCCACATTTTAGAGAAACCTTTCATGGCTTTTAGAGCAGATAGAAGATGGTGCTTCTCCATGATCATTATGGAAGCCCAAGGACTTAAACCTTCACTCTACCACCCCTGAAAGCACAGGGGTCCAAGCCTGCCTAGGTGAATGTGCCTGTCCTGCACATTTAAATTCAGAGCTGTAGAGAATTTAGGTTTGCTCTCAGCTGCTGTGCCTGATTCCAAGGGCAGAGGCAACCACAGCCTGTAGAAGTGTCATTTGGCCTGGATCACTGATGCCTAAAGAAGAACACAGTGATTCTTGCCCCCCTCCTCCTGCTCACTCATTACCATGCTTTTAACTCAGTTCCAACTATTCATTCATTCTGGGACTCCTGACATACTGTGTGTATGTGTGTGGGTGGCTGGGTGTGTTTGCATACCCAAACAACATTCACAATTTACAGAATTGGCTTCTACGGTATATAACGTATACTTCTGAAACTTTTAATTGGTTTAGAAAGGTTGAAGAAAGGGAGATTCTGCATTCACTGTGGGCAGCACTAATTTCAAAGCCTCAGTGCGGAAGGACTTGAAGTCCTCTTTGTACAGACAGAGGCAAGGGAACAGCTGCTGCAGACTGAGCTACGCATATGGAGAAGGAAACAAAGTCCTGGATGCTGAACGCAAATTTTACTCATGCTAACTGAGCACCTTTGTTTGCCTTATCATTTTATCTTCAACAACTGAGACAGCGTCTGGACAGTGGTAGATGTTAATTTAGACATGTACAGGGAAAGGAAAGACTGAATGAATGATAATGAAAAGACAGACTGCCCACAGGAATTTGACTGATATGGAGATTCCTGGAGGTGAGGTCAAGAATGAGAGTATAACGTTAGGGGACCACAGGGACCTAAAATTTAGGAGCAAGGCCTCTTGGTCTTTATGAACTCTTATCACATTACAATGCACAGGTTATGTCATGGCATGTAACATGATAACACTGCAGACATGTGCTGAGACAGGGAACATACCAGACATATCAAGGGGTGTGTGATCATGGGTATGGTCCTGCCGAATGGGAAACCACCTCAACCTGCATGTTTCTTTATACTGATGGGTTCTAGCTCTCAGGATCCCCATGGTTCCCTTACAAGAGGCAGCTGAGCAGGGGACAGTGCTCTTGGCTGGCACAAGACAATGGTATGGCTAGTGGAAAAGGATAAAAACCCTTCCTATAGAGTAAGGAACTGGCAGCAGACACCGTACACAGCGTACCATGAGAAGCCCTCTTCTTTAGCTGCACAGCTGTTCTAGACTTTAATTTAAGGTCTATCTTTTGAGCAATTATAGCCAAGGAAATCCTTGCTATTCATAATTGGTCTTCTGATATTTCAATACAAACTGCTCATGGGAGCAGGATGACTAGATAATGGAGATTTGAAAGCAGAAAGCAGAGACAATTCCATTAGCTGCTTTGGGTGGTGGTTTTCTCCCACATCTTCATGGGCAGGCACTGGAAATTAATATCAGAGCTCTATGCTATTGTGGTGCAGTCAACTTTTATTGTAACATTTACTATGCATAGGATTTGTTGTAAGATCTCTACATGCATCATCTCATTAAAGCTTTGCAACAACTTGCAAGAATGGGAGTTGAATGTGGTCCAAAGGAGAAAAATCTAATGTTTGGAGAAGAAGAAGGTTTCTGGAATTACTAGGAAAAGTGGAATGCATGAAGTTCTTGGATTCTTATGAAGAGGCAACAGGGGGGATGAATGCTATAGTATTTGTATTTCAGGGATTGAAAATTGGGTTGGACCAAAGAAAAGTGATGAGAGATTGGGGCGTTTGATTCAGTTGTGGCCACTTTCCCTTGTTCTGCTTCCAAGGCAAATGCTCCAGGGCTCCTTCCCTGTGTTCATGGCATTACAATAAGAAAAATGCACATACAGATGATGAAAACAGCAATAACAGAGAGTGTGGCACATGGCCTGGTCATTTCCTCATTGCAAAGATGTCTATGTGTGTAAGTCTGGCCAGTGGGATTTTAGAAAGAAAATCCCAGTGGATTTTATATAGTAGCCTTGCACTTTGCTTCTTGCTTGTGTGGCATAAAGAAATTCTTCTCCTGCCTGGAAGGAAATCATGATGGAATCAGATTCTGCAGAAGCTTGGAAGCTCTAAGGGGTTCATGACTCCAAACTGCTTTCCCAACTGGGCGCAGATTGAAGTGTCAGAAGAAACATGGCGTGGAATGGATGCGGTTTGCACTCCCAAGGGAGGCTACCCAGAGCAGAGGGAAGAAAGATGGGGAATAGAGACACAGCTCTCATTGCCTCTGCACCTGGACTGTGAATCCCCTAGGACCATGGGGCATAGAAAGAGAAAGTCAAAAGACTGTAAATATTATTCAAATAAAGACAGTGCGAGGTCACAAAGCAGCAGAATGCTGGAAGTGGTTTTACTTGTCTCCTTCTGTGAGTCAGTGAGGGAGAGGGAGTCGCCACTGTGTAGCATGGGCTGGCTCTTGGGCTCAGGGCACTGCATGCGCTGGGTGTGTAAGGCCAGTTTACGAGGCAGTAACAAATGATGCCATAGTCCCAGTGGCTACGACAAAGGTCAAGTTCTTGCTCATGCTATAGATCCGTCACAGTTCCACGGCAGCTCTCGTTCCTCAATCAGTTCATCAGGAACTAGGCTGATGGAGAGCTAAGGGGGGAAAGCACTGGCTTATTTTTGCTTATGTTTGATTGGCCAAAGCAAGGCACATGATGCAGTCTGATAAAAATATACCTATTCCACCACAGGGGGACAGAAATGTGGCTTCTGCACCTCATCTGTCCCACAAAACTAAGGGTGAATAATTACAGAGGTCATTGTGCAATGAAGAAAACCTTATATCCTCTCTGCAAGTTGCCCAGCTTGACATAGATACCACATTGGTGACCCAAGATAGAAAGTCATGTTTTACTCAAGTTTCTCCTATGTTTTTTTTTTTTTTTTTTTTTTTTTTTCAAATTGCATGGCTCTGTCTTTCCTGGTAGCATCCATAGAATATGGAGTGAAAATGTTTCAATGAATTATTATAAGAATAAACCTCTCCCTCCTTAGCTAGGTTAAACTAGAAAGGTGTTAGCTCACTACAGTCCATTCCCTAAGAATTGAAAGAGTATTCAAATATTCAGTAGTTTTAAGGTTTTCTATGTCTGTCAGGTACCGCATGCAATGTTTTTTATCTTTGGTCACAACGACTTTCATACAAATGAACAACAGAAACACATTATAAACAGTAATTTATAAAGTTACTGCCCCAACTTTATAAATCTTGACACAGCATTGCAGAGAGATTAAGTTGCTTGCTAACTACCACACAGCTAGTAAAATGGTCATGCCATACAGCTTGTTTTCTTATCCCTGAAGTTGATTCCCTTCTCTTTATCCGCTCTAGAGGAACTCGTGGCTGTCTCTCAGTGTGCAGGAGAAGATAGAAAATATGGAAGAGAGGCGGAAGGTTCAGGATGCTACCCTTATTTATTCTGTGGATTATCTTGTCACAGTGACAAGCGCTGATAGGTCTCCCATAAGGCTGTGTGCCATGGCATTAAAAAGTGCCTGGTAATCCAAAGCTAATTAGAAAGGTACATATCCTGGGAGAGGTGGGTGGCAATACAATGGAAAGCACTCCCAAGCCTAAGATAAACAAGTTTTAGCTTAAAAAATAACTTTAATGTTCTGAGCTCCTGCTCATTTCAATTAGCAAACATAATGAAAGAGAACTGCACACTCAACTATACGTGCTATGTAAAGAGTATAATTACATCTGAATAGATAACCTACATAAACCTACTTGAACTTATATAAATATGGATCTAGATTTATATGCTTGGAGATGAAGGCTGGCATAGAAATCTAATCACCAACTTCTGCTTTTGTAGCACTTTCAGAGAGCGAGAGTCTTGCCTTTTGCCATGTCCTCAAAGGGAAGGTGAGCACAGTTACATCTGCAGCAAGGATTGCCAGGACGTGACCCAGATGGCCTGCTGATGTAGGAACATAAACGCTAGCGCCCCTTGACGGATAGGGGGTCCAGAGAAGACACTGCCTCACGGTGTGGTTGTCCTGCAGTCCTTCTGACCTCTAAGCCAGAAACCTGATGGTTGACCTGGAAATTCCAGGCCCCCTTGACTGTCAGAACTGCCCTCTTGGCTTTTCTGTTTGATGGTCGCTTGTCTCTCTGACCTCTTTGTGTCCCTCGCTGGGCTCACTCCATTTCCCCCTTGTGAAACAGGATTTCTCTCTTATGGTGCTATTGAATTTTTGAGTCAGTTTCCTCTTACCATCTTGTTGTGGGGGCTGTCCTGTACACACTGGGACCCCTGGATTTGGTTGCTAGTGAGCACCTGTGATCCAAAATATTATATGGAAAATTCCAGAGAGAGAGAGAGAGAGAGAGAGAGAGAGAGAGAGAGAATGAGAGAAAATGAGAGAGAGAGAAAATGAGAGAGAGAGAAAAAGAGAGAGAGAGAGACAACCAGAGACAGAGAGAACATTTATATAACTTTTCTTTAGGATATTGCTGTAATAAGTCTATTATTATTATTATTGCCTAATTGTACCTAATTTATAAATTAAACTTGATCACAAGAATGTATGCATAAGAAAAAGCACTTTCAGTTAATTTTTGTCCAACCGCTCATCATCTCACACCTCCTTGGATACAGGGAGCCTACTGTACTATAGGATTCTCAGCTTCTACAACCTGGAAGCTAGCATCCTAGCTTCTACAGCTCGATGCCAGTAGCACCTCTGTTTCAAATTGTAGCAGCTAAAAATGCCTCTAGATGTTGCCATGCATCTTGGAAGGTTGGCAAGCAGCCCCAGTTGAAATTCTGGTGCCACTGTCCTTTGTTGAGAGTCTGTTTCATTGTCCTACCACGACTCTATAGGCTCCAGGTGGAAAGAGGGCCTGCAGCCTTGCCTATAGTGTCTTCTTCAAGTGGCAGAAGTGCCTCAGTGGCTGAGTGAGAAGCACAATGCCTTGTCTTTGTGGGAACCACAGTTCCCCCTGTTCACTTCCCTGCACTCTGATCCTGGAAATCACACCCTAGAGGATGACATTGGTACTGTTGTTCACACTGCTGGGCATTGCTGGAGAAAGCTACAAATTTGGATTGTGTTTTTCCTTCCTTCTAACACTTGGCTTAACCTTGAGGCACCAGGCCCTGAGCAGCGAGAGCCCAGATTCATTTCCCTCCTGTTTCACTGCATATGGCTTTTGAAAGTAAAAAAGAAAAAAAAAAAATGGAGAAATGACCTAAAGGCCTCAGGAATGACACCTGAGGGGGAGCATCTGAAAGACTTCACATTCATTAACTAAACCTTCTTGTTAGGTTATGTTCCCTGAAATGCATTTGACAGTAAATGAAGTAGAAAAGATGGCAGCTAGAGGAAAAAAAAATAAAATTCTGTCAGATTCTGGCAATAGAATAGGGAGGTAAAAAAAGCAGGAACCTGGGGAGACATCGTTAGATCAGCACCCCACACTGTGAGGAGTTTATGGCTGGGCACATCGCCTCAGATCAGAGCCTGCTGCAGAGCTGAATTCATGCACGGGCTCCATTCAGATCCCAAGACCATGCATAACTCGGGTGTTTGTCAAGGCAAAAGCAGCAGGGATACCGGGCTGACTGGCAGCTACATGAAACAATGATCAGAGAAGAGAAAGTAAAAGGAAAGACAAGTTTGAAAATGTTTGGACTGTTTTAGACACTTTGCCCCATTTCAGTTGGTTCACACTTTCACCCAAACCTTCCTGGAAGACTCAGAAGGCGAGAGCAGTTTGCATGCAGTTCGGTGAGGAGACGCAAGATTTCTCTACTGACACTCGGTTTCAAATGACCTCGTGGGACACTCTGCATTTCTGATGCTTCGCCTCTGTCTGTGCCCTCTTTCGGGGCCCAGGAAAGGGACAGGTACAGGAAGAGAGGTGGCAGGCTGCTGTGTGACTCTGCAGTTACCACAAGTACTATTTGGTTCATTCAGCCCCGGCCAGCCTTCCTGAAGTTGGGCAAACCTGTTTTCTTTCCCTGTGATGTATCACTTGGAAACACCAACTGCAAGGATTTCTTATGTTCTCGGAAAAAAGGGAAGGAAACAGCTGGTAAATGTTTCACAGATGGCAAAGCTCTTGGCACCGCTCTCGAGGGAGGGCCACCCATGCAGATGGCTCATTATCTTAACATTTGGATTTTCATCTTATTAAAACATCTTTTTTTTTCCCCCGGTTTTATTTAGCATCATAAATTCTCTTACACTTTAGCAAGCCACTAAGCGATTTGAAGATGCGCACGCTAAGGAACACGCTTTGGCTGGGACATAGATTGGTAACATCATTATTCCCAGCTTTGATCTCAGTGAGATGGGTTTCAATCTGATTAAAAATTCCAATAAAAAGGAAAGCTCAGAGTAGTGAATTCATCAAGCAAAAGGTCCATGAAGTCCACATAGTAGCTGAATTATTCAGCAGAACGATAAACCGAGTGAATTGGGGGAAATAGTTTTATTTGATGCATAAAATCCCTATTACTATGCAACATGCATATATAAAAATAGACAAATGCACAGAGGGTGTAGAGCCATAAACACACCCTTTCTACATATGGAGAGACTCTTCTGTACCATGAAACACAACAGCCAAAATTTAAACCAAGCGTTGCCAATGCTTGGCAGAGTAGATAGGGAAGGGCTAAGATTTCAGACTCTAGTTCGCCACCCACTCAGACTTCGGCTGGACTCAAGTTGCCTCTTCTATGGGCAGCTGTTTCTGGGTGCAGGAATGGGCAGGCTGTCATGCCGCCGGACTGGAAGAGAGAAGGGATTCACTACACTAACTTTGTCAGAGGAGGAGAAAGCCTTAGTCTTTTTTTCCAAATACTTCTCCCAAGGCCGGAGAAAAGTTGTGGTCACTTAAGCAGCCCCAACTATTGTGCTGGGTGTGGGAACTGTTGGAATTGCAAATGCGAGTGGCAAAGCAATGTAATAAGAGCAAACCAATCTATTTAATGTGGTGTGCGTTGCTGGCCTAAATACCGCCTCAGTATCTGTGCGCTCCCAAATGGGCCTTATGGAGCAAGGCCTGCGCGCGCCACGTTGTAAATGTTTATTAGCGACGGTACACAATGCACGTTATGAATCCGCGGAGCTCAGAGCTGGCTCACTTTGGGGGTCAGATGTAAATCCCTGAAATGCTGAGAAAATGTTAATAGTTGCCAGCACCAAGAGTAGAACAGTTGAGAATGTACACAGGTATCATAAATGGAGGCTCTGATCATCCGCTTGAATCACCTCTGGCACCTCTAGCCTAGAGCATTCACTTGCACAATGCATTCTGCGAGCTATTGGCTTCTCCATCAGACGGAAGCAGGTGCTGAGAGAGCAGTTTCCCAAGCAGGAAGTGGAAGTGGCAGAGCTGATTAGGCATACTACGAACTAACTAACTAACAAACTAACTAACTAGGGAGCTAACTAGGAGCTGTAGAGAGAAAAGTTTTCATTCTACCTAATTTCTTATGGAGCAGATTGCTTCTGGGGGGCCTCTCTTGCTTGAGGTTTTGGGGTATCCATAGCATGAGTTTTCACTGCAAGAACATGGGGCCTGCGCCACCTGCGTGATGGCTCCTCCTCTCGTGAACTCTCCTCTTCAAGCTTTTCTTTCTTATCACCTACGCTGGAGGCTCAAGAGGAGTCCCCAGGCAGTAGCCTCTGTCTCCCCTGGGTCCCACGCAGGCCCACGCAGGTCCCCAGGATCCAGAACTCTGCGGGAGAGGCCTGGTGCCCAACGCCCCAGCAAGCCCTCTGGGTGATTCTGATACGTGCTCAAGTTTGAGAGCCAGCATAATAGTTTGTCACTCCACCGATGCCTGGGAATCTTTTAGGTGACAGATATCAAGTGTGATTCCTGCAGTATCCTGGCAGCAGGATACATTTGTTTATTTAACGGCATGCAAAATGCTTGTCAAGATGGATTCTGAGGCTCTTTCTGCAAAGGCTTCCTCTCTCCTGTATTTGCGCCGCCGACCCCTTTGGAGCCTGCATATGTCTTGCATCCACACTCCCAAAGTGCAGCACGTTCTAAAGGCACCCCACCCCCACCTCTTGCACCTAAAACTGGCAAATAAGACAGAAGAACGCTGAGCCTCGTTTCCCCGAATCAAGCAGAAAAGACTGACAGATTTCATTACATTTGTCACAAGGTCTGAGCCTCCACGTGGGAGAAAATAATTCCACTTAGTAAAAACATCTCACTGCACCTCTGAGTCAGAAAGGAGAAGCACAAAAAGTATTATTCCTGAGGAAATTGCAAGGCATTTGGTTGTGTTTTCAAAAGTGTGATGACTATTCACCAGGTTCTGGTTGAGGTGGCTGAAAACTCCCCCCCCCAAAACTATCTGAGTACTCGAAATATGTGCGCCCCTCGCGAAATGGCATAAGAATCAAAGGAGAAATGCGTTTCCTGTGGCGCAGATGAGCTACTTAAAATCGCTCCCATCTGAGCATGCCCCCTTTTCCTAGTGCTCGCTGAAAACCATTTGAATAATGCACGTTATTCAATTGCATTGTGTGCTCTGAAAGCCATTTAATGAAGGTAGACAGGCTTCCAAGAAGGTGCGTTTTTTGACTAATGTAGGTTCTCTTGGAAAAATCTTTCCCCAACATGGAAAGCAAGATTTACTGAGCAAGTAGAAGGAGGAACGCTATTATCATGTCTAGCTTCATTCAGTCACATCGAAGGGAAGCAGCCTTGGGTTCAATCTGATCTCCTCTAGGTGAACCTTAGCCTATGCAGTGTACATCTTGACGAGCTGCAAATCCATCACATTTTAATAAATCAAAGTTTTCCTATTAACTGCCATTATATTATTGAAGTGGCTTTGTCTCTTTCTCATTGATCTTCAATTAGTGGTGGCTTCTAATTCTAGCCTTTCTGTTGAACAGCTAACAGTCTACTCAAACAAATAAGCAGCACTTCTAGCTAAATAAAAAATACAAATATTTAGAAAACTCATAGAAACTGAGTACCTGAAAATGTGTTTTAATGAGGTAGATGAGTCCAACAAGAGTGAATCTGTATATACAATTTATTTGGCTAAGGAAAGGCCTTTGGGTAAGGGACATTTTGAATGTCATAATGCTTGGTAATTTGAATCAAGTGGAGGCTGTAGGGTCACAGTAAGCAGTGTGAGCTTTGGAGTCCCAGTTGACAGAGTCTACCTCATCCCGTCTCAGTTACGGGCTGGTCCTCCCTGAGCCTCAGATTTCCTCCCAGTAATATGAGTCTAGCAATGTGTTCTGCTCCATGGGGTTTCAGTGAAGAGTAAGTTAGTGCCTACACTGCTAGCAGACACCAGGCACTTGGGGAGCACTCAGGTAAAGGGCAGCTGGTGCTGATATTGATATTAGGAACAGGGCACAGGTGTTAGTGCAGGCTGGGGTGTGCATACCAAAGCCCATTTAGAAAGCCATTGGACAATTTAAAACAGTTTGGTGTATTTCAAACAAACATCGCTGTCAGTCGTATCTCCAAAGAGAGTCTCTGAGTGAGGACAGGTGAGAACAGGCCTCCTCTCAGTAGAGAAATGAGAGGCGACTGTTTTTTTTTTGTTTGTTTGTTTGTTTTTGCTTTTGTTTTTAGTAGAGGGTCTACAGGGTCTCACTATATAGATTGCACTCATAGTGATCCTCCTGTTTTCAGTCTCCCAAATGCTGGGATCACAGGTGTACGCCACCACACCCAGTCTCGACCACCGTCTCAGTGCAACGGGGTGGGGCTGGTATGGTACACCAGTGTTCAAACGCCAGCTGCTGCATCTGCCTAAGCAGGTGCTTTAGTCCGCTGAGCTATTTGGCCGGCCCAAGAGAGGCTATCACAATGAACAAAACGAATCTCATTTTCAGCCCCGACTCTTCAGTACCTGAAGATAATCATGGTCTTAAGCATAGCTATTGGCACTTAAATGGCACACATTAGATACTGGGCACCAGAATAAAAACACATGGGTTAATTTATTTAAATGTCACAATCACTCAGCAAGGGAAGAGAGCTATTGTTAGCACGATTTTACACCAAGAGAAATACAAGATACAGAGAGAAGATAAGCGAGAAATGGCAGCAAGAGAGAAGTAAGTCAGGAAAAGCCTGAGAGAACGCTTTCCCTCCATGTGACTCTTCTTAGGCACACTGTACATCACCAGTCACTTTCCTCTGTGGCCCCATAATCTCCTTGATCGGAAAATTTGGGACGTCATGAGTTACAGGATGTTGCAGTACAGGTTTTTCCTCTGTCCTGAGTCTTCACTGACCTTGAAAGTCAAGGGCCAAAATGTTGGCTGTCCTTGCAGCCCTTATTTTTCTCTAATTTTTGGCCTGCATACTTAAGTTGTTAACACTCCAGAAGAGAAGCTTAATGATACTATTACCCTATAACATAGGCAGTTGAACTTAACCTCACTATCAGTCTGAATATCAAACATCTTAGACATTGCATGGAACAGGTATTTTTCATCAGGTGTTGATAGGTTAAACTCTAAATCCCTACAGAATGTGAAGAAAAAAAAGTGACAGAGTTGGGATCAGAGCCTCTGCATTTGGGAGATGATGTCTCTTGACCAAGGTGTCTACCATAGAAATTGCCACACCCTTTATGTCATAGATGGAGAATTTGAGGGTGCTGTTTAGAGCATGTTTCTGTTTGCAGTAGCTGCTCAGTGGGTCGGGGCCGAGTGAGAAGAGCCCTGTGACTGTGGGCAGGAAGGGCAGCTGAGGGTTTCGTTCTCATTCCAGCATTTATTCTCTGGTGATTAGCAGCCCTAGTATGGAGACTTCCCAAGAAAATCTATACCCCAAGTCTCCTATAGAGTCCTTGGAAACTTGTATTTATCACCTCTTATCTGATGGTGTGTTTGTCGTTTGGTCCCTGAGTCCTTTTAAATCATTGTTGTCTCGGGTTGCTGGAAATTTAGCCCTCTGTCCATGATCTCGTTTTGCTGAACTAATCTTCAGAGCTGAGTGGGCTTCGGAGCTCAAGCCATGCTTTGTGATAGATGGATCTTCAAGAAAGGCGTTTGGGTCAAAGGAATAAAGATGATACTAAGTTCCGAACCAGGTGGGAGATGTCACGTGGCCTATGATAGAAACCGCTTCCCTAAGAGGCAAGAACAGCAATCAGCAAAGAAAAGTGGAGCCCTCAGCCAGGCCTGAAGCTCCAGGAGTCTCCAGATGAGCGGGCTGCAGCCTCAGATCCTTCCTGCTTTGTCTGGGGCTCTGTCTCCCATCTCCCTCCTCCACGCTTTTAGGTAACTTCCTGGGGACCCCATGTATCAGTGGGGCCCGGAGCTTCCTGCTTGTGCACTCTGATCCAGCAGAGGTGAAAAGTCTACCTAAGAGAAAGGATCAGGATAAACAACGTTCCCACACTGGAGCAGTGTTGACTGCGCGGGGCCCGATGTGAGCCCTGGTTCATTCGGCCCAGTCTTTGTGAGAGGCTGCTGGAATAGGCGCTGACAGCTAAGCATTTAATTTCTTATACACTTCTTTCCTTTTTCCTTTCTTCTTCAGTTTTACATGCATGCATCTGGCAATATGAATACCTGGTTGGAAGACAACGCTGTATTACAACAAATACTGTGAAATTCATCTTACTTTGTTAAGTGAAATTCTGCATTGCTTATAATTTTTTCTGTTTTAATTCTAATTTGTACTCTCTTAAAAATAAAATAAATGAATAAATAACATAAAATTGGAAAAATATAAACCAAGGGCCAACCAATGCATTCACTGAGGGCGAGATGGTAAAGAAGCGGGCTGCTGGGAGTCCCACCAGCTCTGTCGTGGCTACTCAACGTAGTCCTGGTGGCCTGGAAGCAGTCAGAGGATCCAGAGACGAAGGCGTCTGCACTCAGCCTGCAGACTCCAGCCACCTGAAGCCGCTGCTCTCCACCCAGCCTGGCTCTCGGTACCCTAATGCACTGTGGGTCCCAGCCAACCTAGCCACCATCTAGAAGCTCGGTCCAGGGAGCACAAGCCAGCAATTTTTTTTTTTTTAATTCTAATATTTGCTTAGGCCACTCAAAAATCATTAAGTGGTGTTCTTAATGATAAACCAGAACAATGCTTCTCTGAATCTCTTTGTCTTTTCTCTCTGTGTTAGGTCAGCATTTCCCATCTTACAAATCCCCAAACACACATTATTATCATATGAGTCACTTTTGATTCACACTCTTTCTTCGGGGACTCATGTCTCTTCTAGACCTTTAACTGTATTTCTTCTCCTCTCCCCTCCTTTCTTCTCCTCCCCTCCCCTTTCCTCTCCTACCTTCCTTGTCCTGTCCTTTCGTCTCTCTCTTTTTTCCCTCTCCCCCCCTTTTCCTCTCCTCCCCTCCCTTTTCCTCCCTTCCCTTCTCTTCTCCTCCCTTCCCTCCTCCTCTCTTCCCCTTTCCTACCATTCTTCTCCTATCCTTTCTTCTCTCCCTCTTCCTCCCTCTCATTCCCTCTCTCCTCTCCCCTCCCCCTTTCAGTCCACCTTTATTCCCTGTAGACTTCCAAATGACTTGTCCTAACCCTTCTTGTTTCTTCATCCCAAAGCATTCTGAATCTGACTGCCAAAGGTCACCCAGGGTTGAGAATTGGGTGAGGGAGTAAAAGACACAGCACTGACAGTATAGTTTGTCCTTCTCCAGTGTGCAGAAATTAAATCTATGGTGTGTTAGAAACAGATTTCATGGCAGTGGTGATCTTTTCAGGAGGGTGTGGGGGGGGAAGCAATGGGAGGTAGAATTTCATTTGAATCTGAATAATTTCATTTCTTTCAAAAACTAAAGTATCTGAAGGAAACATGACAGAGTGATAATATTCATTATACTTGGGAAGTGGGTACACATTGGTGTCTCATTTTTTGTGCATTTGAAATATTTCATATTTAGAAATTAAATAAGTCAAAACATGGAAAGAAATAACATCTGTGAAAATGCTTTGTGAACTTACGGTCTGCCAGACCAGCAGATCTCAAATGTCAGCAAAACTGAGTTATCCAGAAGTTGGGCAAAGTGGATGGAGACAGCTGGGGCTGGCCTGGAGTTCTCCCTTGGGCAGGTGCTAGGGGAGGGACAGCATCTGCATTCCCTGCAAGCTCCCGGTGCTGCTCTGGTGTAACCCTATAGACTGCTCCCCCAAAGCCACCGAAGCAGCCACCAGGTCCTGTGGGCACAGAGCACCACATGTACCCCTTTCACACCTGGTGTCTGCTTTGACAACAACCTAAGAGTCCTGTGGATGAGTCAGTGGACGTGGTACACAGAGTAATGTGTCCTTCCCACGAGAGTGCAAAGTATCCCCTCCTTAGGAGGGGACAAGGGGCTATGACGGAGGACACTGAGGGTCCTGGGAAGTGAGAAGAAGGGACAGTCAAGAAACAAAGGTGGTTTTTTTCTTTCAGGAAGGTGTGGGGGTGACATGCAAACCAAGCAGAAGGGCAGAGTCTGCATGGTCTCTTGCCACCCAGAGGACCCTACAGCCTCATGCACAGTCAGCTGCGGGCTGCAGGGTGCGGAAGCCCTGCTGTGCTCTCAGACGTGCCCTCAGCCACCAGGCTGAGCCACCCCTTGCCAGGCACTCTCCTCTCACAGGACAACTGCACCTGCTGCTTAGTGGGCTCTTCTCCCCACTTCACCGCACATCTCAACTCAAGCAGCATTCTCTTCAGATTCAGCCTTTGGGGCTGGTGAGACAGTGCAGCAGTCTAAAGAGCCTGCTTAGGCAAGCTTAGGCAAGCACAGGAACCATAGTTTGATCCCTGCCACCTCATGTTGCACCAGCCCTACCCCCAGGGCAGGCTGAGCCAGCCACAAAAACAAAAACAAAACAACAACAAAAAAAAACCCTATTCTAACTTCAAAAAGGTAACCTGCTTATAGACTAGATAGCTGGAGGCCCCAAAACAGATTTTGGACTAAGCGCCTGCTTTGGCAAGAGCAGGAACCAGGGTTTGATCCCTAGTCCTGCATGCCATGCTGGCCCTGTTCCCGGAGCACACTGAGCCAGCAACCTAGTACGGGCGTGGTGGCACAGACCTGCAATCCCAGCTATGGGGAGGCTCAAAGCAGGAGGATCACTATGAATCCAAGCTGCCTAATGATACCCTCTACCAAATCCATAAATGAAAAACAAAAAAACAAAATCAGCCTTTGCCTCTCAAACGGAGTCAGAGGTCTGAGCCACACTCCTGGAGCACGCGTCATTCCCCTCAGCGCACTTCACAGTTCGCAGGTCGGAGCTGCTGCCCACCTCCTGCCTTGACAAGGGGATGGGGCGCCTTTGCTTCTTTCTCACCTTTGGATCTCCAGCGCACAGGTCTGCATCTGCTCCACACCCTTGCTCAGTGAGTACTGCAGCCTGAGGAAGTGAGGTGTGGTCTGGAGGTTTGTGCTTCCCCCAAATTCGTATGCTGATGTGCAATTCCTGGAATGACAATACTAAGAGGTGGGGACAGCTGAGTATTAAATCCTGAAGGGGATTAGTGCTCTTTTAAAAGAGATCCCCAGAGCTGGCTTGCCTCTTTCTCATGAGGATGCAGTAAGAAGCATCAGTAAAGAGTTGGAAAGCTGGGTGCTTACCACATGCCCTTGCCCTGCTCTCGCATTGCTCTGAGTGGCTGAGGACGGGCCCTAGGGGTGAAAGTGCACTGGGGGAGTGCCGTGCACTGAGCGAGTCTGGCGTCCTGCCGGCACCTGAACCAGGACCCCCCATGCCCCAGCCTCCAGAACTGCGAGAAAGACATGTCTGTTGTCCACAAGCCACCCCCTGAGCCCCTTTTCCTACCCATGCTGCCTTATTGTGGCACGCTTGAGGTGGCCGCACAGAGCCACGTGCGCCGCAGCTATGGAAGCCCAGTGTCGCTTTTGGCGTGTGCGGTTGCCATTTGAAGCCCCTCTTTCACTTTGGATTACTCTTGACACTCCACCTCTCCTGCCCCTAAATTTGCACACTTAGAATGAAAGACAGGACAAGAGTTGGCCCCCAGGAGGAAGGAGGGAAGACAGCAGCAGTGACAACTCCAGTAGCCCTGGAAGCGACACTGAGGAGAGGACTCCACCTTGCTGCGTGGGAGCTGGCAATGCTTGGGGACAGGGAGAGCTGAAAGTATTAAAAAGGCGCAGTGTGATCACAGAGCCAGAAAGGATTTTTTATTATTAAAATATTGGCTGGTTAGTTTTCTTTCTGAGGATGACCAAGTGCTGGCTTCGGAAAGGCTTTCCTGAGCATCGCTTAAGCCTTGGGGCTGTCGTGCTGTGCATGAGCTGGGGGCTGAGGGATTTGGGCTGTCTGAGCACAGCCTGGCACCTCGAAGCCCACTTGGTTTGTTTGTTTTTTTTAAAATCACTGTCCGGTTTATGAATTATTGTTTCTACTCACTGTAGAAATAGCCATACTCAATTTTTCTCTTTCCAGGTTGAGCTTGCACTGGGTTTTATATATCTCTCTTGCATCTTCCCTCTTTAATAGAAGCAGAGAATATCCATTTCAAGCTGCTATGAACATATGAAATAAAAATAATAATATTCACCTTTCAGGGATAGTTTACATTCTTTGGCGACATTAATGCACACAAACACACACCCCTCATTGTGTTTTTTAAATAAAAAAATTTATAATGTCCAAGACATTGTTCTGAAATCAGCTGTCTTCACACTCTCATTCACTGTTCCACGTCTGTTCTTCTATTATTTTAGTTAATAGAGACCTAGCACTGGGTTCCATCGCATCCTGTGCAGGATTCGATGCTTTTCCTAGGAATGGCATTGACACTGCTCTATAATACTTTAATATGAAGCGATGGTGAGTGCCTTTGTGAAACCCACAAACCTGTTGGCTTTTTCATCTTCACTCTGTAAACCAGGCGCCTGCTGCAGTCCGCCCACAGGCCCAGACTCGGGAAGGCATTTCCTGATGCTTCCTAGTGGGTTTTGGAAGTATGAACCCCAGCACCACGCATCCTTTAACATGTCTTTTCATCAAACATTAAGCCTGCTTCTAAATGTAGTGGTGAAAACGGCCTTGCTTTTATAGGTAAATAGTTACTGGAAGAATAGTAGATGGGTTCAGAAGTGGAAAGATGAAGTTGTTGAAAGGAAGTGAAGAGAATGAGTTTTCCAAAAGATATGCGGTGACCACTTTGGGTTCATGGGAAGAAACAAACGGGGCACATTGAGTGAGAGACAGGGCATTGGGCAGAAGCTATGTAAGCCTGCAGAAGGTGGTACAAAGGAGAAGCTGTGAGGGAACAGGGCCATGTCAAAGAGGATGCTGTGGGGCCCAGGGTTGGGAAGCCACTGAAGGAGCAGCAGCAGAGGAGTGCAAATCTATTGCACAGCTTGAGATGCCTGATGCAAGGTTGGGATAGTTAGGGTGCAACAGATGACCAGGGAGAAGGTTGTTGCCAGTGCCCAGGTTAGGGACAGCCTCCAGCCAGTGTCAGGCAGCCACAGTTGCCCTACAAATCCAGGCAGCCCCACTCTGAGTCTTGGAAAGGAATTTCAAAGGAATTTAAGAAGTCAGTAGCCATTCCTGATAGACTGAAACCAGCCAGAGGAAAGAGCCCACAAATCACGATGACAACAGCATCAAATAGCAGACATGACATTGACTCATTGGAGGATGGATCCTGCCCCTGAGGGGCCTGAGTCACTGAAAAGTAAAATACCAGACAGGGTACCATGTAGGATACTGACTTAACAGAGGTCTCTGACCTTCTCTGATCTTTCATCTCTGGGGAGTGAAGATCCTTGAGGATGACTCAGCATAGCCCATATTTCTCCCTGGGTTAAAGAAACCACACAGGCTTTGTTCTGGCCTCTGAACTCTTTGAGGCAGGAAATACTATTTACAAACCTGAGGTATCTATGCTCTGGTCAGAGGGCTGGTCAGTACTGGGGCTACTTCCTTAGAAGTCTGGCTGTATCAGTCACCCCTGCAGTTAACAACATGGGGCTGGTGTCTGTACATCACTGCCTCTACTGGGTGTTACCAACATGAACTGGCACCTGGAAATCTGAATGAAGGAAGCAAGGAGCAGAAAGGAGTAGGAACTATCATGTCCTAAAGAAAACTTCTCTAGGTAGCAAGGCTCCAGAGAGAGTAGTGTAAGTGTAGGGGGATAGCTGTGCAATATTGCCCGGGTGATGTTTTTGAGTACAGTATTCAGGTTTCAGAAAGTGCACACTACGAAGTTAAAGGCATCTACCCGTGTGTGAACGCAGGCAAGGGTGGTGCAGATGTTGCTCATGGGTACTGTGCTTGCCTTGCGCTGCAAAAACTAAAGGTATTCATTAAGAAAATGGTTGTGTATGCATAAGAAAACTCTTGAAGTACCCGTTTTTGGACAGGGAACTTTGGGAAGATTTCATATTTGACTTTACATAAATTTTGTTTTAGGTTGAATCATGAGAGGCGGCCTGTTTTGCTAAGCCTTCTGACTGGCTGTTTCCCAGGGTTAGTTTTCCAAAGATCCAAATTTGTGGAGTGGCAGGAGAGAGCGAGTACTAAGAGAGTGAGCTCAGGAGCCAGACATGGCGATCTCCAGAGAGCGCTCTGCTTCTTTGTTTAACCTCGGTATAGTTGCTGTAGCTCTCTGTGCTTCAGGGTTTCTGTTCTAAAAATGGGGATAATGATAGCACTGAGCTCAGGGCCACCATACGGGCTACACAAGACACACTTGGCTTGCTTCCTTCTGTGCCCATGCAGGCCTTCTATGTATGCCAGCCATTAATTTTTCAAGACACCTATTATAACTTCTATGTATTTTTAAAGAATTTGTCTATGGTATCCTTAAAAACTCCTTCAAGTTATAGAAGCATGTTCTAGGAGGCTTTTTTCCCAGTAACTTTCTAGAGTCTAGGAAATGTGCTCACACCTTTGGCAGTGCTTGGTGACACCCGCTCAGGGACAGGTAGGCAATGCTTTCCATGAGTCCCTGGGTTTCCTGAATTTCTGCAGCTTTTTTTTAGGTGAGCTGTTATTTATTTATTTTTTATCCATTTAGTACAGGGTCTACAGGGGCTCACTACATAGATTGGACTCATAGTGATCCTCTTGTTTTCAGCCTCCCAAGCACTGGGATTACAGG